>CM046032.1:38487950-38557950 GCA_025215565.1 Flaveria ramosissima | reverse complement strand
TTCCTTACTTATCTTTCGTACTTTCGTTACTTCCCATGACATGTACAGTACCTCGAACATTGTGCACGAAACTGACTCCAATACCTAGGGCAAGTGGCAAGGATCCCACACATATGGTCAATCACGAGGGTTAGACCCCAGTGTGCATCCTTCCGGGGTAGCTAACCCGCATACAGTTGAGCTAACACCCTTCATTGGGTGTGAACCTCCATACTTTGCTTGCAAGACTTTCTTACTTTCATTCGTTCATTAGTGCATGCATTCTTTCATTACGTTCCTCTTTTCATTATCTTCCACTTTACGTTACATATTACATTTCATTTCATTCATCAACATTCAACGTAAAGCCATGGAAAATAAACATACACAACAAGGAACATAAGCATAACCATACAAAACATCACCATACAAGGCACCATCATACAAGCCATAACAATAATCATACATGCCTTAACATACCCCATACATCATCAAAAGTCAACATACTTCTCCCCCGGGAACATCCCAAGTCAAAGCCTACATTTCACTTTTTCCCCAAAATCAGAAAATAAATCTAAGTCTTAGGCGCATGGGCACTATACAGACGCATGGCCTTTCAGGCACATGGGGAACACTTAGGCGCATGGGGCACTTCTGGGCGCATGGGCACTATTGGGGCGCATGGGCAATACTTAGCCAATTCTGGGCAAATCCTAGGCGCATGGGCACTATGCAGGCGCATGGGCTTTCTAGGCGTATGGACACTTAGCCAATTTCAGCCTTTTCCAAGCGCATGGCTACTATTTGGGCGCATGGGGTTTTGGGCGCATGGGAACACTTAGGCAGTTTATACCGTTGGGCGCATGGGCCATTATTTAGGCGCATGGGCAGTCTAAGTCACACTTAATCAACTTAATTCAGTCCCCAATCATCATCTAACATGTTCTAAGCTTAAATCATACATTCTAATCCATAGAAACACATTCATAACATCATCAGAACTCATACATCGCCCAAAATCAAACCCACCCACATTCATACACACACATACATACGAGTACACACCCATATTTTATAAAAATGTTTATACATGCATTTCCAGCCCCAAAATTAGTTAAAACAAGTAAAAAGGGGGTTCTAGAACTCACCTTAGCAGCTCTTGGGTATGACTTCCTTCAAACCCGAATGCAAATTGAGTTCTACCACCTAGAAACCCACCAAAACACACAACCGAACACACACAAACACACATAAGCATATAACCGAGGCTAAGGCCAATTACGAACATCACAAAAACATGATTTATTACCTTGAATTCGATCTTTTCTGGTTCTTCTCTCTAAACCGAGAGTTTTCAGCTTCTGCTCTTCTTTCTCTCTCACTAAAATCTGAATGAAAGGTATGGTGTGACCATTTAGGCGCCCATACCACCTTTATTCACCAACTTTCAAAGTTTTTGTCCTTTTTACACTTTTAACCCCTTAGCTTGGGTTAAATTGCTTTTCTTTCTTTTTCTTCACTTTATTCTTTCTTCTTTGTCATGAAAAATAACCAGGTGTTACAAGTCCACCCCCCTTATATAGGTTTCGTCCCCGAAACCTGTTATTCCTCAAACAATTTTGGGTAGTGTTGTCTCATCTCCTCTTCAGTCTCCCACGTAGACTCAGATCCCTTCCTGTGCTTCCACTGTACACGCACAATAGGAACTACTTTATTCCTTAACCTCTTCTCCTTACACACACACACACACTCACACACACACATATATATATATATATATATATATATATATATATATATATATATATATATATATATATATATATATATATATATATAGAGGAGGGTTCAACTGAGAACCATCTTTTTTTATGAGAACTCTAAGAATCAATCTCAGCCATTTATTTTTTATCACATGCAAATCACATGCCATTTTCCCCTTTTATATATATATATATGTGTATATATATATATGTATATATATATATATATATATATATATATATATATATATATATATATATATATATATAGATATATATAGATATATATATATATATATATATATGTGTATATATATATATGTATATATATATATATATATATATATATATATATATATATAAGGATCAAATGTTAACCCTTGTTTATTACGATAACCCATTAACCCAACTAGTGGTCCATAGCAGGACACATCACCACTGTAAGTTAGAGTTATAGTGGTAAAACTTATGTTCTACGATAAATGTTAAATTTTTTGTTTTTAAAATATAACAAGACTATATTCAAATTTAAGTTATTAAAATGTTATATTTAATGATGTAAGATAATTATAAAAAATATCATCATACAAAAAAGTTAGAATGTATTGAAAAAAGGGTGAAGTTTTTTTAGAAAGGGAGGGAAATTTTGAAAATATGGAGAAAATCGTTATATCAGTGGTAAAACACAGTGTAAAAGTTAATTACATTGCATAATTATGGTGTAAGTGTTTACTACATTAACGTTAATGGGTTATCGCAATAAATAAGGATTAATAAAAGAACCTTACCTTATATATATGTGTGTATATATATGTATATGTATATATAACGTAGTTTGTGAGCTGGAGTTAATTAAAACAAATTGGAAATATAGGGGATTGAAATGTTTAGATGCAAAGCGTTAATTAGACCAAACCAAATCAAGTAAAATGAAGTTTACTCTTATACTTTTAACTTCTAAATTTTGAATATATCAATTTGACAAGATTGTTTGTACCTATGTTTTTAAAATCGATCTGGTTAAATAATATGTAAATTTAAAATTTAAATATTAAATATATAGATGTGACGTCATATTTTTTATTTACGGATCTCTGCGGTCTAGCAACGTGTAGCCAAAACTCATGGACAAAATATAATAAATTCTTCGTTTTTCCAAAAAATATTGTTTTTAGGAATTTCGAACATAAACTTGTGACGTCTTTATTTTTACAAACATTTCTATGTAAATTTCATTTAAATCCAAGCTTGCAACATGTAGAACAAATTGGAAACATAACCTACCGTCGAAGGTAACAAAAAGAACTTCATTTATGTTTGAAAATAAAAAACTTGAAAAAAATAACATTGGTTATGCAGATGGCAAAAGGTGATAAGAACTAAATTAATATAAGAAGAGAACCGTAAGTGCCACGTTGGTTGAGAGATAGAATGAAGGCTTCCGTATAAGAAGATGAAAACCTTCTCTTAAAAGACGCGTTTTGCCCTGACAAATAATTCGTCACGTGAAAAGAAAAATGTTAGTTCTCGGTTGGGCACTCTTGGGGGCAAAGCGGATAATTCCTTACATTGTTTACTTGGGCTGTTATGGATGGTGTCAGAGGTAGGGGCTGACTCATTTTGCTAGTGAGGATGCTAGGCTCCGTATAGGGTTATAAATGTAAGTTTTACATCGATTGAGAGGGGGGGTTATGTAGCCTTCCTTATAAGGGTTTGAAACCTTCTTTACTAAGACATTCTAACTAGAAAAGCAATTTATTAGGTGAAAACATAATCGTGATTTTTGAGATAAAGGACAAGAGGCAATGTAGAAAATATAGTGGCATGGTTTATTTGGGTTATTACAAAAACGAACAGGAAACACAAAAAACATGAAAGAGAGAAAGATGTAGAGAAAGAGAGAAAGAGAGAGAAAGAGAGAGAAAGATGTGATATATATGAAAGGAATCAAGTTTTGTGTAATGCTCTTGTATTTTAATTACCGGCTTTTACCAAAAAGTTATCATAGTTAAGGCATGAAAAACCAGGATCTTTCAAAAAATTTATATTATTAACATTATAAAAGAGATTGCAAAGTATATAGTTACAATAATATACACGACCACATGTGCGATTTATCATATTTGAGACTTGATCCAAACTAATACTCTTGCTTATGCACACCGCCTAAAATTATATGCATAAAACTAATTGTGACCCCTCGGTCCAATGGGCGGGTTATCATGTGAAGAAACGAGTCAGGGACGCAAATGAAATAATGAATAATAAAAACCACCAAAGAAATTAGGATTTCTTGACTTTAACAGACCTCCAAGGATCCTATTGATTGACCATAACGGTCCGCCATAATGACAGCGAACTGTCGTGGTAGTTCATAACGGTCCGCCAAGGAATGGGGATCAAAACCAGGAACTTAGAATCTCATAGCGGACTGGTATGGATTCAAGGTGACGGTCTGCCGTGGGTGGTCGTGGATCGCCATGGTCTGCCATAATGGTCAGTGAGGAATATTCCTACTTTAGATGCAAATATTCCAATTGGAATATCAGAATATGCAATTTTAAGTTGGTTGCTGACCGTCAAGGGTTGGTGTAGCAGTCCGCCAAGGAACCCAATTGGGTAAAATGATATAAAAACTCCAAAACCTAATTTCTACCATTTACACACTCTATATCTTAGTGCTCTCCCTCTTTACCTGATTTTGGCTCTCTCCCTTCAATATCGACGCATTGGAAGGTCCGGTTAGATGATCCAAGCTTGTAGTTGCATCTTGAACGTTGGTTTAGCTTGGAACTGATGTTTAGAGACTCGGGTTTCATCGGCAAGCCTCAATCCCTCATAACTGTTGTGAGCTTCTATGTGATGTGTTGTAACGCCTTGTTATTTTTTTTAAAGTCAAAGAAAGAAGAAGAAGAAAGAAAAAGAAAGAAAAGAAATAAAGTCCAAGTTGAGGGACCAATCATGCCAAAAAGAAGAAAAGTTTGGAAGAATGGGTGTAAAAGGGGATAGCTGCCCATTCCCCTCTCCCATTCTTATCCTCCATTCGGTTCAAGAGAGGGAGAAAGGGAGAAAGAGCAAAAAAATTAGGTTTTTTGAAGAATCGAGTGCAAAAGTCGAAGTCTAGCGGGTTTGTGTGAAGCTTTACTCGAAGGGGCTGCTAAGGTGAGTTCTAAGGTGTGTGTGTGTGTGTGATTCGGGTGGTGGGTTTGATTGCGGGCTGTGTTGTGCTTGAATGGTGTTGTGGTAGGTGTTTCTAAGGTTTAGGATGGTTGATTTGAGCTTAGAACAGGTTTGAGAGGGTTTGGAGGCTGAAATCTGCAGTTTAGGTTCGAAGAAGACTGCATTCTGCACCCAGCTAGGGCTCATGCGATTGGAACCCATGAGACCGAATGGCATGCGACTAGAGGCCATACGACCGAAAGGCATGCGACTGAAGTCCATACGCCTGAATGGTATGCGACTGAAGCCCATGCGCCTGAAGTCATGCGACTGAAGGTCATACGCATGGAAGTTATGCGACTGAAGCCCATGCGCCTGAAGTCATGCGACTGAAGGTCATACGCATGGAAGTCATGCGACTGAAGGCTATGCGACTGAGGGTCCATACGCCTAAGTGTTCATGCGTATGGAAGCTCTCCATACGCCTAAGTGTTCATTCGCCCCATAGTGTCCATACGCCTAAGTGTCCTCATGCGCCTGGAATGGCCATGCGACTGAATAGTGCCCATACGCCCAAATAGGGCTCTTGCACATGAAAGAACTTAGTTTATTTTCTGACTTTCGGGGGAAAGGGTTGATGTAGGCTTTGACTTGGGAGATTCCCGGGGGTTCATGTAAGTTGACTTTTGGGGTCATAGATGTTATGATGGGCATGTATGATGTATGATTGATGCTTATGCATGATGGTATGTATGTGGTATGTTATGTATGTATGATGGTGCCTTGTATGGTGATGTTGTATGTTTATATTCATGTTCCTTGTTATGTATGATTGTTTTCCCGTGACTTTACGTTGAATGTTAATGAATGAAATGAAAAGTATTATGTAACGTAAAGTGAAAGATAATGAAAAGAGGAACGTAATGAAAGAATGCATGCATTAATGAATGAACGAAAGTAAGAAAGGCTTGCAAGCAAATGTATGGAGGTTCACACCCAATGAAGGGTGTTAGCTCAACCGTGTGCGGGTTAGCTACCCCAGAAGGATGCACACTAGGGCTTAATCGGTGTGATTAAGCGAATGTATGGAGGTTCACACCCAATGAGGGGTGTCAGCTCAACTGTGTGCGGGTTAAATACCCCATGAGGATACACATAGGGGTTCAATCTTTGTGATTGACCATATGTATGGGGTCCTTGTCGCTTAACCCTAGATGAATTGCTTGGTGCTCTAGAGGGGGGTTAAGCACATGACAGGACCTAGATGGAAACGAAAGATAATAAATGTACGAAATGAACGATGATGAAGATAATAACTATTATCTATGTGTACGTACGATGTGTGATCACGTTCTAAAGCCTGGTATGATTTGAAAGAAAGTATAGAACGGTTTTAAACGAAAGATAAATTATGTTTTATATTATAAAACTAGAACTCACTCAGCAACGCTGACTTTTATGTATTTCTAGTTGGCAGGTAAGGTTGCTGAGGATGGCACAGGGCGGCTACTCGGATCATTTTGTATGTCATTCTTTTGTTTAATGTTATTGCATTGTAATGCGAACAAACGATGTTTTGTAACGAATGTTGTATTAACTTGCAAAAGCATTTATATTGAAATGAAAGTTATATTAATGTTTCCGCTGCAATGTTTATTAAAGTTAATGTAATTATATGTTTTATGTGTGACGATTGACCAGCTGTAAGTGTCCCGGGAACAGGGCCTTACAAGTTGGTATCAGAGCCAAAATAAATTTTCTTAACTTAAACTGAAAATGGGACGGAAAGGGAAGGGATGCCAATCTGAGTAGTTGCGTGCCATCAGGTCTTTTCTTAATGATAATCGGTATTACATGCGCATGTTATGTGGTTTATGTGCTGCTTGTAGATTTAGATACTGATGTTGTCAGGATGGATAATGCTCGGGGTATGAAGAGTAAAGTAAGTGGCTAATCACAACTGGCCATTGTAATTAGGGACTTAGTATACTTGACATAAACTGAGTTGTTCTCTTGAATGACCGTTATGGTGTTTGAATCTTTCAGTGTGTTAGAGGATGGCCGGTGGTAGATCATCTAAAGCTTCGCGTGGTGGAGGTCTTGGTGGAAGTGGTGCTGAACCACGACCCAAAAGAGGAAGACCTAGAGTCGAAAAGGTGGTTCTTGAAGAACCCGAGACCCCTCATCCGGAGGGCGGAGATGAGAGTGCGAATTTGAGGGCCTCAGTGAAAGAGGCAGTTGTAGAGGAGGTTAATCAAGTCATGCAGACGATCCTACCGTCTGTGGTGACCGAAGTGATAAAAGCTGTACGAGAAGGAGAGAGAAAGGAAAGGAACAGGTCCGCGGGAGGACAGGAGGGGCCGAAGACCAAAACGGTTCTCTCCGATGATGAAGAAGAGGAAGAAGAGCCTGCGTCGGAGGCGACACAAGGCTATAATTATGGGGCATTTATGAGATGCAAGCCCCCAACTTTTGATAGTAACGGCACTGCTGCTCCTGCTCACCGATGGGTGAGGGAAATGGAAGCTGTTCTGAATATCAGTGAGTGCCGAGAAGACCAGATGGTGCTGCCCACTCGTTTGTGGACTCGGCTCTGTGTTGGTGGGACAATATTGTCCAAGCCGAGGGTAGTCGGGCAATTGGGAGAATGAGGTGGGCTGAGTTGAAAAAGTTGGTGATCGAGGAGTTCTTTCCTCATAGGGAAATAGATAAGGTGGAAAGGGAGTTTCTGCAGCTGGAAGCGGGAACAATGACTCATCAGCAATACACTACGAAGTTTAATGAGATGGCACGGCTGGTGCCGGATCAGGTGATGCATCTATCACAAAAGATTAAGAGGTATATTTAGGGCTTGCCGGCGGATATTCGCAGGCACATGATTGCTGCCTGACCGAGCACGTTTAGGTCGGCGGTTGATCCAGCAAGAAGGTTGTATGACGAGCGAGAGGTGGTGGTGGCCGAGGTGAACAAAAAGGGTGGTGGCGACCGGAATTGGAATGGGAAAAGATTTGGTCGGAATGGTGCCTCGACGAGTGATAAGAAGGCACAGGTGGATGACCGCCGTGTGGTCACATCTGGTGCAGGATCGAAGAGGTGTGGCAAATGCGGGAAGGAGAATTCGGGATAATGCAAATGGGGATCAAACATCTGCTTCAAGTGTGGGAAGCCTGGTCATATGGCTAGAGATTGTGGGGTTATGAGGTGTTTCAACTATGGGGAAAGGGGTCACATGAGGAGGGACTGCAAGAAGCCGAGGGCTGAAGGTTCGGGAGTGAAGAAGGCTGGGGGAGATGGACAGAGGGCGAGCGCCAGAGCGTTTACGATGACACAGGAGGGGGCTAGGACGGACCCTGATGTTGTGTCAGGTACGTTTCTAGTAAACCAAACTTTAGATTCTGTGTTGTTTGATTCTGGTGCCAGTAAAAGTTTTATTTCTGCTGCTTTCTGTGCTAAGCTGTCTGTTAGTAGTAGGAGTGTTGATGCGCCATTTGATGTAGAAACTGCCATAGGTAAGTCTACCAGGATTTCTGAGATGATAGAAGGTTGTGATGTGGAATTAGAAGGTCACAAGTTTCCTGTTAGACCCTTCGTGATGACCTTGGGCGGATTTGACGTGGTCCTAGGAATGGATTGGTTAGCGGACTACGAGGCGAACATTGTGTGTCGCAAGCAGATGATTCGTTTGACAGCGCCTGACGGGAGTTCGGTGACGGTTTATAGTGATCGGGTCACTACGATTCCGAAAGTGATTTCAATGGCGGTGGCCGAAAAGTGTATGAGGCGTGGATGTAGTGCCTACTTGGCCTATGTAAAGGATGTGGATACGCCAACACCACAACTATCCGATGTACCGGTTGTGTGTGACTTTCCAGATGTATTTCCCGAAGACTTACCAGGAATGCCACCTGACCGCGAGATCGAGTTTCAGATTGATTTGATACCGGGTGCCCAACCTGTTGCCAAGGCACCGTATCGGTTGGCTCCGACGGAGATGAAGGAGTTGATGGAGCAATTACAAGAGCTACTGGATAAGGGGTTCATTAGATCGAGCATCTTTCCTTGGGTGCTCCGGTCTTGTTCGTGAAGAAGAAAGACGGTAGCATGAGGATGTGTATCGACTACCGTGAGTTAAATAAGCTGACAGTGAAGAATCGATATCTGTTACCGAGAATTGATGATTTGTTTGATTAGCTTCAAGGTGTCAGTTGGTTCTCAAGGATAGATCTTCGATCGGGCTACCACCAGTTAAAGGTGAGAGAGCAGGATATTCCTAAAACAGCTTTTCGCACGCGTTACGGTCACTACGAGTTTCTCGTTATGTCATTTGGTTTGACCAACACGCCAGCTGCTTTTATGGACTTGATGAATCGAGTGTGTCAGTCGATGTTGGATAAATCAGTGATTGTGTTTATTGATGATATCCTGATTTATTCGAAGAGCGAGATAGAGCATGCCAGTCACATTCGAGAGGTGTTGGAGACGTTGAGAAGGGAGAAGCTGTATGCCAAGTTCTCCAAATGCGCGTTGTGGTTGCGCGAGGTTCAATTCTTGGGTCACGTGGTGAGTCTGGAGGGGATTATGGTGGATCCGACAAAGGTGGAGGCGGCGATGCAATGGAAGTCTCCAAAGACGCCATCCGAGATCCGTAGTTTCTTGGGGTTGGCGGGGTATTATAGAAGATTCATTCAAGACTTCTCCAAGATAGCTTCTCCGTTGACTAAGTTGACACATAAGGATGTGAAGTTTGTGTGGGGTCAAGCTCAAGAGAAGGCGTTCGAGGAGTTAAAGGCAAGGTTAACTCAAGCTCATGTCCTGTCATTACCCGAAGGGAGTGAGGATTTGGTGGTTTATTCAGATGCTTCCTACTCGGGGTTGGGATGTGTGTTGATGCAGAGAGGAAATGTTATAGCTTATGCATCCCGACAGTTGAAAGTCCATGAGGTTAACTATCCTACTCATGACCTGGAGCTAGCAGATGTGGTTTTTCCATTAAAGATTTGGAGGCACTACCTGTATGGGACGAAGTGTACCATATTCACTGACCACAAGAGCTTGAAGTACTTCTTCGAGCAGAAAGATTTGAACATGAGACAAAGGAGGTGGTTGGAGCTCATAAAAGACTCGATTTCGAGATCCATTACCATCCGGGCAAAGCCAACGTGGTGGCGGATGCCCTTAGCCGAAAAGAGAGACCCGAGCCGATTCGGGTGAAAGCTTACCAGTTGATCATGACCTCGGATGTGATGAAGCAAGTTAAGGAGTTTCAAGATGAGGAATTGAAAGAAGATCATCTTAACTCTGAAAGAATGAGAGGTCTGGTTGCGGAATTGGGTGAAAACACACTCGGTGTTAGAACCCTATTCGGGCGAATGTGGATTCCTCGTTTTGGGGATCTACGTGTGAAGATCATGGATGAAGCTCATAAAACTCGGTACTCTATTCATCCTGGTGCTACAAATATGTGTCAAGACATGAAGAAAGATTATTGGTGGTCGGGTATGAAGCGTGATGTGGTGGAATATGTGACTAAATGCCTTACTTGCTTACAAGTCAAGGCAGAGCATCAAAAGCCGTATGGGAAGATCCAACCTTTGGATATACCGGAGTGGAAGTGGGAGCACATCACCATGGATTTTATTACGAAGCTGCCGCGTACCGCGCGAGGGTATTATGTTATTTGGGTGATTGTTGATCGTCTGACAAAGAGTGCTCACTTCCTACCGATCCGCGAGACATATTCATCCGAGAGGTTGGCGGATCTGTTCATTAAAGAGATTGTAACTCGTCATGGTGTGCCGGTGTCTATTGTGTCTGATCATGACACCCGGTTTACATCTAAATTTTGGAAGAAATTCCATGATGCGATGGGGACAAGGTTACACATTAGCACGGCTTATCATCCTCAGACAGATGGTCAGTCATAAAGGACGATTCAGACGCTGGAGGATATGCTCCGGGCATGCGTCATTGATTTTGGAGGAAGTTGGGATGACCACTTACCGTTAGCCGAGTTCTCATATAACAATAGGTATCATGCCAGTATTGGTATGCCTCATTATGAGATGCTATATGGTAGGAAATGTAGAACCCCTATTTGTTTGGGTGACATTGGTCAGAAGGAGTTGGGGAGCGTCGAGGTGATCGAGACTACGACTGAAAAACTAGAAAGGATCAAAGCCTTTATGAAGGCAGCCAAAGATAGACAGAAGTCGTATGCTGATAAACGACGTAGACCGATTGAGTTCCAAGTGGGCGATGGAGTTATGTTGAAAGTCTCACCTTGGAAGGGTATCATTCGGTTCAGAAAGTAGGGAAAGTTGAGCCCGAGATACATAGGGCCTTTCCGAATCATTGCTCGAGTAGGAGAGGTGGCCTATAGACTAGAATTACCAGAGGAGTTAAGTGGAATTCACCCGACATTCCATGTATCTAGTCTGAGGAAATGTTTAGCGGACAAGGATATGATTGTACCATTGGAAGATATCGAGGTAGATGAACGACTCAATTATCGAGGTAGTGGCGATCATTGATCGTAAAGAGAAGAGGTTGAGGAATAAAGTGGTTCCTCTTGTGCGCGTACAATGGAAGCACAAGAAGGGATCTGAGTCTACGTGGAAGACTGAAGAAGAGATGAGACAACATTACCCACATTTGTTCGAGGAATAGCAGGTTTCGAGGACGAAACCTATATAAGGGGGGTGGACTTGTAACGGCCGGTTATTTTTTTTAAAGTCAAAGAAAGAAGAAGAAGAAAGAAAAAGAAAGAAAAGAAATAAAGTCCAAGTTGAGGGACCAATCTTGCTAAAAAGAAGAAAAGTTTGGAAGAATGGGTGTAAAAGGGGATGGCTGCCTATTCCCCTCTCCCATTCTTATCCTCCATTCGGTTCAAGAGAGGGAGAAAGGGAGAAAGAGCAAAAAAGCTAGGGTTTTTGAAGAATCGAGTGCAAAAGTCGAAGTCTAGCGGGTTTGTATGAAGCTTTACTCGAAGGGGCTGCTAAGGTGAGTTCTAGGACCCCTCTTTTACACATTTTTGACTGATTTTGGGGCTGGAACACATCTGAAACCATTTTGTTGTGTGGGGTGTTAAACCCGTATGTATGTGTGTGTGTGTGTGTGTGATTCGAGTGGTGGGTTTGATTGTGGGCTGTGTTGTGCTTGAATGGTGTTGTGGTAGGTGTTTCTAAGGTTTAGGATGGTTGATTTGAGCTTAGAACAGGTTTGAGAGGGTTTGGAGGCTAAAATCTGCAGTTTAGGTTCGAAGAAGACTGCATTCTGCACCCAGCTAGGGCTCATGCGACTGGAA
Organism: Flaveria ramosissima; assembly: GCA_025215565.1. Taxonomy (NCBI): domain Eukaryota; kingdom Viridiplantae; phylum Streptophyta; class Magnoliopsida; order Asterales; family Asteraceae; genus Flaveria; species Flaveria ramosissima. The sequence goes on along the minus strand of CM046032.1, from coordinate 38,545,746 downwards.
CTCATGAGACCGAATGGCATGCGACTAGAGGCCATATGGCCGAAAGGCATGCGACTGAAGTCCAGACGCCTGAATGGTATGCGACTGAAGCCCATGCGCCTGAAGTCATGCGACTGAAGGTCATACGCATGGAAGTTATGCGACTGAAGCCCATGCGCCTGAAGTCATGCGACTAAAGGTCATACGCATGGAAGTCATGCGACTGAAGGCTATGCGACTGAGGGTCCATACGCCTAAGTGTTCATGCGTATGGAAACTCTCCATACGCTTAAGTGTTCATTCGCCGCGTAGTGTCCATACGCCTAAGTGTCCTCATGAGCTTGGAATGGCCATGCGACTGAATAGTGCCCATACGCCCAAATAGGGCTCTTGCACCTGAAAGAACTTAGTTTATTTTTTGACTTTCGGGGGAAAGGGTTGATGTAGGCTTTGACTTTTGAGATTCCCGGGGGTTCATGTAAGTTGACTTTTGGGGTCATAGATGTTATGATGGAAATGTATGATGTATGATTGATGCTTATGCATGATGGTATGTATGTGGTATGTTATGTATGTATGATGGTGCCTTGGATGGTGATGTTGTATGTTTATATTCATGTTCCTTGTTATGTATGATTATTTTCCCGTGACTTTACGTTGAATGTTAATGAATGAAATGAAAAGTATTATGTAACGTAAAGTGGAAGATAATGAAAAGAGGAACGTAATGAAAGAATGCATGCATTAATGAATGAACGAAAGTAAGAAAGGCTTGCAAGCAAATGTATGGAGGTTCACACCCAATGAAGGGTGTTAGCTCAACCGTGTGCGGGTTAGCTACCCCAGAAGGATGCACACTAGGGCTTAATCGGTGTGATTAAGCGAATGTATGGAGGTTCACACCCAATGAGGGGTGTCAGCTCAACTGTGTGCGGGTTAAATACCCCATGAGGATACACATAGGGGTTCAATCTTTGTGATTGACCATATGTATGGGGTCCTTGTCGCTTAACCCTAGATGAATTGCTTGGTGCTCTAGAGGGGGGTTAAGCACATGACAGGACCTAGATGGAAACGAAAGATAATAAATGTACGAAATGAACGATGATGAAGATAATAACTATTATCTATGTGTACGTACGATGTGTGATCACGTTCTAAAGCCTGGTATGATTTGAAAGAAAGTATAGAACGGTTTTAAACGAAAGATAAATTATGTTTTATATTATAAAACTAGAACTCACTCAGCAACGCTGACTTTTATGTATTTCTAGTTGGCAGGTAAGGTTGCTGAGGATGGCACAGGGCGGCTACTCGGCTCATTTTGTATGTCATTCTTTTGTTTAATGTTATTGCATTGTAATGCGAACAAACGATGTTTTGTAACGAATGTTGTATTAACTTGCAAAAGCATTTATATTGTAATGAAAAGTTATTTTAATGTTTCCGCTGCAATGTTTATTAAAGTTAATGTAATTATATGTTTTATGTGCGACGATTGACCAGTTGTAAGTGTCCCAGGAACGGGGCGTTACATGTGTGAAACACCATTATAGTGTTGAATCACTCGGTGGTGTATATGTGGATATCAAAGAACGATTGTGAGCTTAGATCTACTATGGTAAGGTCCTAACACATTCATATTATGTATCATTTTGGATCATTTGCATAAACTATGGTTTTTGGAAGAAACCAAACTGGTAGATAGTGATTAGAATGCTATAGTTGTTATGGTCTAGGAATGAACATGTTTTGATAAACGGATTTGTCATGGGACGAGATCTGGTATGAGTGTAAAATGGGTAATAAAGTGTCATTTCATAACCTTGAGGTTGTCACGATGATTTATACGATAGGTATTTTGTGTGCCAGTTAAGTTTGGTCATTTTGTCGGGAACGTGGGTAAACCTTAACTCTTTGATGTATGTTCATAAAAAGTGGCAATGGAAATATCAACCTAAGGTGGAGAACTCTAGCTCAAGGTCATAGCTGTGACAAGAGCAGATCAGGCTACTATATTGGGTGGGATGACAAGAGGGATTTCACAAAACTGAGGAAATGTCTTGACATGAAGGTTAATATGTTAAAGGGTTGTAAAGCACTCGTGACTCGTCAATAAGTGCGGACGCAATCAGAAGCTCATCTTATGAGTGTAAGTGTCCCCTTTCTGAATTGTTTTATGACTGTATCCGAGCTGGCTAACGTTTTTATAAAATGTATTAATGTGTATGTGGTTTCAATTTTAAATTCTATTATGATGTAACATGCCATGGCTATGTGCATTCGATGTGGGTTAGTGTTAGTCACACGCAAATCATTAAGTTATATGGAAGGAGTAACACAGAGCACGATAACACGTTGTCACACAGAGTGACACTTGTTTTTACCTCGAGGCATATGTGCGCTTCACCTGGATCCATTTAGGTAGGAGGGCCACGTTCTTAGGTTTATTGTGAGGTGATTCTAGAAAGAATCATCAGGCACCGGGTTGTAATCCTCTGGGATTGATCAAAGTAAAGGTCCCAATAAGGGATGCTTGATACTTGAATGTTGTAGCTCATCGGAATTCAATTGGCCGTGGTGCCTTTAACCTACCCATGGTTATGTCTGTGAAACCGAGAATGACATATATGTTGACGGACACTGCCTTACTTGTTAGGGTCTAGGTTAAATTTGAATTGACAAATAATTGGCTTGAATACACATGGTTATATTATCTATTGTTTTAGATTCTATGGTTATGACTCACCAACGATGTTATTGTTAACGTGTTTTAGATCGTGATGCAAGAGCTGGGGGTGCCAGGAGGCACTAGCTAGGTTATGGAGACTTATCGTCTATGGATAAATAAAATCTTCAAGTAGAAGATAATGGTTGGAGTAGAACTGCCTTGGAAGTGTATTTTATATTTTGTGTTTTGTATGCGCAGGACACACAAATTATATAAATACTTATAAGTTTTAATCCAAACTAGATTTTGTGGTCTTGTATTAAAAGTCTTCCGATGTGTTGATTGTTGTGGGGTGATAATGATTTTTATGAACATTGTTGTATTAAAAGCCTATGGATTAGGGTGTGACACTAATTAGCTATCGCTAAGTGAGTATGGATTAACAATTTGTATATCACACAACTGTCACTTCACATCCAAATGACTTTGCCACCCCATATCCAGATGACTTGGAATCACGTCAATATGATTTATTCGTATGCTATATTGTCACCCCACTTACATGTGAGTTAGAATTACACCATATCCATGTGAATCTTCATAATAATCATTATCACCCCACATCATGGTAATTTAAAATTATATAACATTCACATAAACAAAGCACATAAAATTCATATATTTTAAGGAAGTATGTAACACTCACCTGAAATATATATGCTTACTAACTCTTCCATTTGACTCCTATCCTTAACTAGTATTTTAAAGGCCACTAATGATACGCATAAATGAAAGCCAATTCATTCTCTTCATAGGCTATTTCTAGGCCTATTATAGATCGAAAGGTCTAATAATTACACCTCATAACCTTCCTAAATGCCTTGTCATCTCCACTAGTTAAAATCTAATCTTATGATGATCAGATCAATTATACAGACCATACAGACCATAATCATTTCCGCTACGTTACGGACCGCAAGAATGATATTTGTGGTTCTTAAGCTTGCTTTTCGTATGCATTTCTTCGAGTGATTCTGTTGATTGGTTATGGGTTTTGTTATTCTATCCATAGCCCAAATTATACTTATTAGAAGTCTAGGTTTTTCTTTTTCTTTTAAACTACTCAAATTTTATGGTGTCTCAAGTCTCCTCTCATTATTTAGGTTTCATTCTCAGAACATGTTTATTCACAATTGAGAATAATCCTCATCTCATCTTCTAACTCTCACGTGACGTTGAAACCTTTCTTGTGTTTCCACTACACTTTTACTTGATTAATTTCTTTGTTTCGTAGCCTTTTGAATTTTTAGGTAAGTATCACTATCAGTTTCTCCACATAATTGAACATATCATTACTCATAATATCACTCAAAGGGTGTTGGAGCATATATTGTCATATATAGTGTGTCCGTCGCTTGACGAATAGTCTAGGCTTAATGTAATACACTTGATATGTTGTAAACACATGAAACTGAGTCATTCGCAGGAGCATATGCGAATGAGACTCAGTCGTACGACTGAGCCATGCGAATGGACCAGTCGTGCGACTGAGAGATGCTATTGGGCCATTCGTAAGACTGAACCATAAGTATGGTCCAGTCGTACGATTGAACCATACGCATGGTCCAGTCGTACGATTGAACCATACGCATGGTCCAATCATACGAATGGGCCCAGTCGCATCTGATATGGGCTGAGGCCTATAAATACAAGTTTCATTGTGTAAAGAGGAGGTTTTTTTAGAGTGTGCCCGGGGCCTAGGTGCTGCCGGATGAGAGGGGAGATCATGCTCGATCTTCCCTTGCCAAAAGTCATGATTTTTATGCTTAACAAGCTTGTAATCATTAGGTTTTATCAATGAAACCATTGTATTCTTGTTTGTGCTCTTGTTTGTCTTTTGGTTTTTCTTATCCTTCTGTCAAGAACACGCTCGGATGTCAACCGATCCAGCGCCTTCACAAAGGGAGGTTATATGTTTCACCCACAAATTCACTTACATAAGTGAGATACATGGAACGTGTTATGTATCCCACTTAACTCTGGTGGTATTCTAATCGGTATGCCACGCTCCCAACACGTAGAATGCTCAAGAATGGATCAATAAGTTGTGGACTTAGCTTCCGACATGTGCGAAAACATATTACTTTCCCTTTCAATGGATAGACCTTTAATATACGATGATTTCCCATTAGGAAATCAATTGGTCACCTTCATTTATGAGCGTATGATTTTTGTCGATCTTGGACGACCTTTAGATGACTTCTTATTAAGCCAATATTTTTCGTAGTTTCCCGGAAGATCTTCTCATGCCCAAGCTCGCATTGACCAACCTCTCCAATATATAGGAGTTCAACATTTCCTACTATGTAGCCTTTCAAAGGAAGGCATCTCTATACTTGAATGATAACTATTTATTGTAAGAAAATTCTACTAAGGGAAAGTATTTATCCGAACTCCTCCAAAGTCTTTATATATGCCCATAACATATTAGTGCGTGAATTACATGTTCAATCTGACCCTCTGTTTATGGATGCGATGGATGCTAGTTTAATCAAGTTCCTAATTCCTCTTAGAATTTTCTCTAAAATAAAAAACTGAACCAAGTGTCATGATATGACACAATCATTACTACTACCTTGTTCCTTGGTACTATCTCTCTTATACTTTTCATACATACATCCAGAGGAATAAGCTTCTATTATGGAAAAAATAAGCACTTTTTGTCAAACGATCAATAACTATTGAGATCGTATCATAACCTTTTGTTATCTTTGGTAATTTTGTCATTAGATCCATTGTGATATGTTCTCATTTTCTTTTGGAAATTTCTAATAGTTGGATCTTTCAAAAGGGATATTGATGTTCATCCTTAACTTGTTGACATGTTAAACGCTTCTCATTGTACTTAACAACGTCCCACTTTATTCCTAGCCACCTATAGTCTATTTTTAGATCTTGGAACATTTTTGTTTCACCACGATGAATAGAATATCTAGACTTATGAGCATCATTTAAAAGTACGATTTTGACTTCGCATGTATCCGAAATCCACACGCGTTCGAATTTTATCATAATTCCTTTTGTATTATCGTCCATATCTTTTGCTTAACTTATGATTCTCGCATGCTGTGATTTCCTCTTTTAGTGCTTCGTTTTGAGCATTATTCATAAAGGTCATTAGAATTTGAGTCACAATTCCATTGTATTCATTTTTATTGGTGTGTAATTTCCCTTTTGATTCAATGCGTTTGCTATGATAATTGTTTTTTAGGATGTTAATGTATTTCACACCTACGGTCCTTAATCAACTTTTTTAAAATTTCAAGTCTTTTTTTTCTCATATTCATATCTTTCTGATTATAAGTACTATAAACTTTTATGATTAGAATAAATAGTATAGTTTGATGATTAATGTCAAAGTATCAATCAAATAAGATGTAAAATGTGTGTTCCTATTCACCTTAACTAGGTAGGGTAAGTAGGGTTGCCGATCCTCGTGGAATTAGTGGTCGGTGTGTCGTACTTTGATTTGTAAGAAAATAGATTAAACTAATGAGTTATTAAACTATTGGCTCTTGGCTGTGAAAAGTGAATTTTAGAATGATTAACAAATTAACTAAGAGAATAACTTGCAACCAATGAAAATTGATTAGAAGACGATTATGAAAAAGGATAATCCACCTCGGGATTCAGGTTCGGTTTTTGGTACTTGCTTAGTTCAATTGAGTGGAAAATCCTTAACGGGGATTCTATGCGTGTAATGATTAAGTGATAAAGATAACCAAGACTTAACGGGTCTTAGTACACCATACCAATTGGATTAACAATCAAAACTTTGCAATCATACAACTCGCGCAAAATCATATGACGTTTAATCAAGATCTACTAAAACAATTGTTTAAATAATCAAATACAAGTTAAACTCAATAAAGAACTTAACGGGTTCTATAGTTTAATCCCAACACAAATTGAACATAAACGAAAAACCTAATAACACGAAACCTATTACCCGAGATAGATCATGAAAAGTTTAGCCTTGCATCTTCATGAATTCGGCAACAAAATCGGATTGGAACATAATTTGATGGATTGGAATGAGTTGGAGAAGTGGAAGAGACCTCAAGAATTGTCAAAGTTCATCCTTCTCTGCTCCCAATGCGAATTAGGGTTTTTAGAATTAATAAACCTCCTTAAATATGGTCAAAGCCCGGGAAAATTAGTCAACCCTCCCAATACAACGTAAGCTACATCCTTAGGGACGTAACTTACGTCCTATCTTCACTCATACGTCCTTGGTTACTGTCCTACGTCCTCACACTTCTGTCTTTGGGTAACGACGTAAGCTACGTCCTTAGGGATGTAACTTATGTCCTTTGATGAAATTCTATTCTTTTTTTTTGTGTTTTCATGTTCTGCACCTGCAATCCAAAATCATACAACGTAACTGCATTCGATGGTAATTATATAGTAAGAACATGTATTTAACTACCTAAAACATATGTACATCACGAATGCATCATTTGCCCACACAAATAATGTCTCTAAAGTTTAAGAATGAATACTAATGCTACCAACTTCAAATCACGAGTTGTATAATTCATTTCATGGGGTTTAAGTTGCATTGATGCATATGTTATGACATTCCCTTGTTGCATAAACATGCAACCAAGGACAAATCTCGAAGCAGTTGAGTATAAGACCAAATCTCCAGTTTCGTCCATCCAGGATAACAATTGATCTTGTGTGAACTCTGTTTTTAATGTTCGAAAAACTTGCTCTTGTTCTTTTTCCCATATAAACGTACTATATTTGTTGGTAAACTTTGTTAATAGCAAGACTATCTTAGCGAAGTCTTGAAAAAATCTCGTATACTAGCTTGCATGACCAAGAAAAGTTCAAACATAGATAGAAGTCTTATGAGGTTTCCACTTCATCACAAAGTTAATCTTAAATGGATCAATCATGACCCTATCCACATTTAATACATGCTCTAGGAATTACACTTCTCATAGCCAAAAGGCACACTTTGAGAAATTTGTGTACAACATAACCTTTCATACTGTTTCTAACACTTTACGTGATGAGAGGCATGGTCTCCCTTATTTTTAGAGTAGATAAGGATATGATCAAAAAAGATAATCATTGAATGATCTAGCATCGGTTTACACCCTCGATGCACGAGATCCATAAATGTTAGAGGATCATTAACTAACCCAAATGACATTACAAAGAACTAGTTGTGATTACAAGCTTGCCCCATCTAAACCACAAATTCAAATACTTGTAGGCAATGATTATAAAAATGTGTCATTGTCATTGTTTTGGCATGAGAATCGTGATTTTCGTAGCCATAATGAACTTCAATTTCTATGCCTTACAAAATCATATAGATGTAATTGTAAATGATTTATTTATGGTGCGTATAAGTTGTATGTTTTTTCTATGAGGATGGACCTTTCCTCATTTGAACCATGAGTTCAAAGATTGGAAGGCGGTGATGATAAAAAATATGCTAATATTCATTGTTTTGACGTGACGATCGTGTTATTTGTAGCCATAATGAACTACAATTTCTGATCCTTTCAAGACCATATAGAGATAATTACAGACACTTATTAATTATGAGTATACATTATGGTCCTACACATCCTTACGTATGATATATGCATCCGAAGCTTACGGTTATGAATAGTTATGTTATTTAGATGGTCTATGCGTGTTTATCTTATGTGCCTCACGCCTCTTGTGTGGTGTCCCTCCCGTCCATCCGTTCGATAACCTTGGCTCATTAACTCTGTATATAATTTTGAAACGATGAGGAATAATATACTTTTGTTGTTTGCACTTTGACCATCATATTTTCTTGGTTTTTTTCACCACTTTAGTGTGGCTCTTTATATACCACTACAAGTGCCATTGTTCTTTTATTGCTTTTCTCACCTTTAGAGAGAGAAACATGTAGAGAGCAAGAACGTGGAGTTTAACATACAAAGAGACAAGTGTTATCAATTTAACTGTTAGTAAGATAAACATGAAGGTTATGACGATGTCAAGAAAACGCTTGCTATTCGTTTTTTGACATGTCATCCATCCATGGTCTAGTGCCTTAACGAGTTACTAATTTTAAGAATTAAATGTACTAAGTACCTAACAAAGTGTAACAATGTAATTGTAGTATGATTGTATTTGTATCAATTGTTGTATTGGTGTCTCACATTGCGGAGGATATTAGGGGGGGTGCTGCCGTGCCCCCTCTTTTTTTCGTCAGTAGTGTTAAATTTTAGTTTGGTAATGCAAATTTTTATATAAATATCGAGTTTGCCCCCCTAAAGAAATAATTTCGCCCCCACCCCCCTTACGAAAATGTTCAAGCTCCGCCACTAGTGTCGCAAATCTGTATCAATCATTGTTGTATTTATAGTTTAATACTCTATCACTTCGTATGATATCCTTGACCTAATACCAATGACAAACTGGCGTAAAGCGTAGGGATCCACTAGTTAAATATATAATTAATCAAAGTGACTCTTGAGGTGGTTAAAAACATTATTAGGTCAACATCTTAACAATCAACATTGACAATTTTACCAGCCTTTTCATTTTAATCTTTTAATTCATTATATCTTTCGAAACACTAATTTTTTTAAATCACATATTGGGTTGTTTGTTTTTGACGCATTTCAACCAATTTCAACTGCATGCATGTCAAAAGTTAGATTTATAATTTAACTTATTTAACAACAAGTTGTCAACATTAAAAATTAACATTTCTAAGTTACTATAAGTAATCAAACAACCAACTATCTCTTTTCATTATTTTGGTTCATAACACTAGCTATATCTATCGATATAATTTCAAGAAGACTGAGAAAGTGAAATTGAAGCTTTATTGTCTTCTAGTTGCATATAATGATGTTTTTAGCCTGTAACTTATCTGTAGTTTCCAAAAAAAAATATATATAGTTCAAATTCTAAGACCCATGTTGACCAACTCATGACCCCTCTTTCTCTACATTCTTCACTATATTCACTATATTCATTCATATTGTTTCTACAAAATGATAACACCAAGATCCCTCACCTTTATGTTTGATTACTTTATAAAATCTCTTTCACCAAATAATTCCTGCAAAAGTTTAATCATTTTCATGCACAATGAAACCAATAATTTCTCAAGATTTCATTTTATCTAATCATTTCCAATATATGAATACTAAATTCTGGACCTCGCATTAGACCCCGCCACAAGTGCATGATTGAAGAAAAAGGCCCATGATTGATTTTATATTTTAAATCAATTTGTTGGGAAAGGGCATCTAATTTTAAAAAAGAAAATCCATTTTTTGCGAAAAGTTATCATATTTTAGAAAAATGTATCAATTTGTTGGGAAAGGACATCATATTAAGTTTAGTGTCATCGTTATCCTCTCTATGAATTACATTAAACTCTCAACCAAGTTCATCCCTTCTGTTAATTGTACACAACTGTTAATATGCGGTCAATTTCATATCTATCTTGCACAATATATACACACGTAACCATTAATTATATATACAAACACGCAATATTGTTTATAAAAACACATACGCACGTATATGGGAGGTCTTTAAAGAACCACAAATACAGTAATAACTCATGAAAATCATTCTTTTTTATTTTTATTTATTGAGATTTTACAAGTACTTTTAAAATACAACGTTGTTATACATGTTCATATATTACACTGATATACGTAAATTTATGTACATTCATATATTATAAACATATACAAATATGAATTGATAATACATTTTATAAGGAAGAAATAGAAAGTAAATTAATAAAAGAGAGAATTTTTATCTTTTATATTCATACATTATTTATTTATTTATTATTAGTAAATCAATATTTTAGGTTGATTCTCACAAGTTCTCGTAATACTTGTGTTTTTATAAAGAATTTTCATACAAATATCACGCAAGCACATATGCGTAAATGTGTGTGCATGATTATTAAGAAGGAATTACAATTTCAGCTAATTTTATGGTTTGGATGGAAATAATGAATTGTATTGCATGGGTGTGCTTTGTTGGGATGTCATGGTGAATCTTATCAACGTAAGTAAAGCTATCACAAATGTCATTCCAAAGCTTATATGACAACTCAGACATCTTGTTATGGTGTTCACTCAGTTGCTTTTTTCTTCTAATGAGACCACATAAAAAGACGGTAGTGTTAAATAAATCGAACTAAAAGTTAACTTTAAAAACCAAAAATCACTATCACTCGCGATCATTCCCGGTGATGTGTTATGTTACTACTGGAAAACAACAATGCTTCTTACAGAAGTTTATGACGAAGTATTTTGTGTTGCAAATACTGCCACAATTGCAATGCCTTTAACACGAAACCTAAAACCCTTAATTTTTTGACAAAAAAGTGACAACAACTAAGAAACTCTAGCTTTTGTCGCAATAGCGTCGCAACATTGTGACACTTTTGCGACACTAGTTATAATAAATCAATTTATCTGAAAACGACGTCGTAGAATGTGAGAAACACTAATTGTATGATTTTTTATAACATCATTAATCCTAATTTTTGTAACTAAAGAGTATGCAGTTGCACATAAGATTAGAGTGTTGATAATTTTTCACCTTTCATATAAGAAAATAACGTATAAATATAGGTTAAGATTGCATGTTACCAACTAATACAGATTACAAACACTTTTTTTCAGGGAAAAGAACATGATCTAATACGTAATTTAGGAATTGATCTTGTTGGCAAGTAATTCAAATAAACATAAAATCAGAAGTTTAATATGTGTTTTAAGCATAGTAACTGAAGCTCAAGAGGATAACCGGAAGTTAGCTAATAGTTGGAGGATTCTTTCTGTTGTTTTAAAAGTTTGGTTGCTAGTTGTTTTCTAACAGATTTTGGGTATAAATGAGCTAGGGCATCTTCTGATTAGCATGAGTGAACAATTCTTTCTTATGCTATATATTTTTATTCCTTCGTGCAATCGTTCTTTTTTTAATCAATAAAGTGAGATAACTTTGATTGTTCATCTTCATTGTTTTGATTCTCTTGTTGATTTACAACAACTTTAATATGGTATATGTTACCTATACTATCCAATGGTTTCAAACAAAACTAAACGAAATTAGTGGTTGCGAATTCTCATAACATGGACAAATACCTGACAACAATCTCATATTGAATCTTAATATGCTTTCCCCCCGAAAAGATTAAAAAAAGAACCACGAAACTCACCTCAAGTCCATAGTTATCACGGTTATTCAATCAAATGTTAGTTATATATTTTATAGAAAAATATGAGGACCAAAATATGTTTCACTAAAATCAATTGCCAAACTTAAAAAGAAAAACAACCTTTGTGGTCAAAACTAAAAGCATAAATCTACGTACTAAAAGCATAAATCTACACTGTGGCAAATTTTGGTTCATTAAATCTATTGCTAAAAGAGTTCATTTTGTAAACGTGAAGTCGAGAGCAAGTATGTTATTGAACGAGTCCAAAAGTCAAAACCATTCGGTGGATTCAGTGACTGTGGGAACAAGGGTGTGTTTTGGGTATAGTTACAGAGAATCGTTGGTTTTTGAAGACTACAACTGGAATTTTCTCTTCTGGTGATTGTTTGCTGAATTTGAAGAGTGATGATGATCCTTGGTGTCTCTTTGGATCCGGTGGAGTGTCCAAATCAATTGAGACAGAGGATGAGTAGTTGGCGGGACTATCCATGACTGAGTTGGAGCTCGAGGGAGTTTCAAGTAGCCCTTCTGGTACTTCATGATGAGGAGTTTCCGCAACTAGAAGATTTGACGGAGTCTTAGCTTTTTCTTTGGGAACTAGAAGCTTGGAGATTTGTTTAAAGATTACTAGAGTTACTAGATGACTAGGTTGCTTTATGATTGAATGACGAGCTAGAATTTATCTCAAAGTCTTCAAGTGGGAGGTTGTTGGGCATGTAAAGGCTTTAAGCTTTGGCCCATGTAAAGGCTTAAGAAAACCCTAGTTGTAACCCGTGAATATAGGTCACACTAAGCGAACCACGTTAATCCTTGTGTCATTTTATTTTTTATTCTATGTGAGATTCATTTATGTGTGTGTGTTGATTCTGCTACGCCACTTAATCCTAACAACACTTGTGTGAAATTTGTAACACCTGCCTCCTAGAGCATACTCTGATAGCAGTACACATCGAGTATACAAAACACATAGTAATCAAAAAATACACATCGGAAAATTTAACTCTAATTATAGATCATGGCATATTATATTTTTTCACATTACATAATAATATTATATCATTTAAACTATACTAGATACATTTATCTTCAGCAGCACTCTTGAACTTTATTTCTTTATAAGCTAGCCCATAATCTCTAATCCCTGTAATCATTTGGCACCTTAGATATGTGTCTATAAAAAGAAAGATTTGATACTTAACATAAAGTTATAGAGTTCATAAACATAGCATTATTAAAAACATATTAAAATTCACTATTGCGTCAATCGGATACAGCCATGGCAAAAAGACAGGAATAGAGTAAGCACAATATAGATTCATATAACCAGTGTATGTATACAAACTCCACTGACTAAACAGAATCATATAAGCAACTCTCAAGATCCTATCAAGTATTATCACATATCACAGATGTTATTGATAGTCAATTATACAATTATATCTAGTTAACAGGACATCATCCCGTTTTAAAAAACAGTTCAGAGGAACTCACCTCAAATCCCGTTTAGTTTTGGTTGGGTAATTAAGATAAGTAATCAAACGAATCGTGTAACACTAGCCACATGCTCCTCGTGGATATGATACTGTACTTACCCTAGCTACCTAAATTAATTAGGTTTTTGCAGGACCCAAACAACAGGTCATCAGGTATTAAGAACCTGAGATTATCTTAATATTAGAGTGTTCTAAAAAACCTTATACTTAAAATCACCTAAAGGGTTGTATATATAGGAAGGCAAGCAACTCAAATCCTTATACCATCGATGAGACATAATTTGACTAGCTAGCCTACTTGTTTACTTATATAATTAATTCAGTTGTTTACTTTATTTTTCTTTTATATCTTTTAAAATACAGTGTCTTATAAAATTTCGAATATGTCATTAAAACGAACTTATTTTTATTTACGAATCAACCTAACTTTCGTTAAAAACGAAACAGGTTCAAATATAATATATTATTATATTTAAACGGTCTATTATAACACTGAAAGTTTGTCAAATAACTTGAAATTTTAAATAGTTATTTTACTCTTTACTTACTTGTTTACCAAGTATGAAATGTGAAGTTCATATTTCTTGTATTTTAACTATTGCATCTAACTCGAATGCTTAGGATGTTGCAAAATTATTAGATGTGAGCAAGAACCGCTTCTTTTCAACCGGAATCACCAGAACCTGCTGGCCGAACCGTCCAGAACCGGTTATATTAATATAGGTTCGGTTCTCAGTTCCTATAATATATGTATATGGTTCTGTAAGGCCCCGTTCCCGGGACGCTTACAGCTGGTCATTCATCGCACATAAAACATATATTTTCATCATCTTACATAAAAGCGTTGCAGCGGAAACATTAAAAACAACATTTTCATTTCATCAAAATGCTTTTGCAAAATAATACAACCGTTCATTACACAATATCATTTTACATTTCATTACAAAAGCCTTATAACATTCGATGCCGTCCCAAAGGAACTGAGTAGTCGCCCCGTGCCATCCTCAGCAACCTACCTGCCAACTGGAAACACATCAAAGTCAGCGTTACTGAGTGAGTTCTAGTTTTAAATAAAACATACTTTTCTTTTGTTAAAACCATTTTTTACTTTCTTTCAAATCATACTATGCTTTCATACATGACCACACATCATACGTACATACAGATAATATAATTATTATCTTCCATTACATTCGTTACATTCTTCATTCATTAATCATGCACGGTACATTATCATTCGCTTCATTCGTTTATATTCTTTCGTTCGCTCATTTCATACATATCGCACTTTCCGCACAAATCGCACCTTCGCATCTTCGTACCCAAAGTACATATCGCACAAATCGCACACATAAGGTAGCCAAAATCGCACGCTACATAGCACACAGTAAATACCACATCGCACGTATCGGAGCAGTTACCAAAACTGAACCCCCACTGTGTCTATAGTCCCTTATGATATACGTCGTACATATCGCACCAATCGCACCAACGGAGTGGTCACCAAGACCAACTCCCCCTGTGTGTGTGAGAACTCTTGGGGTTTAGCCAGAATCGCACGCCATCTCATGGGTTAGCCAAGATCGCACGCTATATAATCCACATGAGGTAGCCAAAATCGCACGCTACATAGCACACAGTAAATACCACATCGCACGTATCGGAGCAGTTACCAAAACTGAACTCCTTAATGTGTCTATGTCCCCTTATGAGTTAGCCAAAATCGTACGCTATAATACACACACAGTTGATCAAACAACTCTCAATGACTCGTGAACCTCCTTTCTTCTTTTACAAGCCATCCTTACTCTCATTTGTTCGTTCATGCTTGCATTCATTCATTACATTTCTCTTTTCATTATCTTCGACGTTACGTTACATAATACTTTCATTACATTCATTAACGTTCAACGCAAATCACAGGAAGACAATCACACATAACAATAAGGAATATAACAACATACAACATCATCACACACGACAACATCATACATACATAACATACATCATGCACAATCACACGACATCAAACATCACACGAATCTCGCACATCACATTATATAAAACCATACGGCATCACACATCATCATGCATCGCATCATCATCATCATCAGCTCTTCATCATAAATCATCTTACATCATCCATGCCCATCACATCACCTACAACCCCAAAGGTCCAAGCCTACGTCCGCACTTCCCGAAAGTCAGACAATATTATGGTCATTCGGGCGTATGAACCCTATTCAGTCGCATGGTCTCTCATGCGTATGATAACACTCAGGCGAATGGACCTCCAGTCGCATAGCCTCCAATCACATGCTTCCTATGCAAACGAAGCTCAGTCGCATGACATCCGGGCGTATAGACCTAAGTCGCATGACCTTCATGCGAATGGCCCTCAGTCGCACACCTTTCACGCGTATGAACCTCAATCGCACGACTCACAGGCGTATGAACTCCAGTCGCATGACCTTCAGTCGCATGACCTTCATCCGCATTTCATTCAGTCGCATGACCTTCATCCGCATTCATTCAGTCGCATTTCTTTCGTGCGAATGAACCTCAGTCGTACTCCTTTCGTGCGTATGGACCCAGTCGCACGCCATTCGGACGCATGGACCTCTAGTCGCATAGCCCTAGCTGGGCGCAGAATGTTGTTCATCCCGAACTACAGCAGCCAAGTTCGACCTCCAAACCTCTTTTAAGCCCAAATCAACCGTTCTAAACCTTAGGGAAGCATACCACGACACCATTCAAGCACAACCAAGCCCGAAATCAAGCCCCAAACGAATCATACACATACACATACATACATAAACGAGTTTACACCCAAATACCCGAAAAATGGTTTTCAGATGTGTTCCAGCCCCAAAATCATTCAAAAACGTGTAAAAGAGGGTCCTAGAACTCATATAAACGATCCCGTCGAGTAGAGCTTCGATTTGACCCGCTACACTTTGATTTTCAAGCTCGAATCCACCCGAACCAAGCCTTTCTCCTCTTTTTCTCCTTCTCTTCTCCCTTGGCTGAGTTTTGCACGAATGGGGAGGGTGTGGGCTGCATTCCCCCTTTTATACCCCCACTCGTCGAAGTTTCTTCCCGTTTTGGCAAGATTGGTCCCTCGACTTTGGACTTTATTTCTTTTCTTCTTTCGTCGGATTCAAAGAAAATTTCCGGGTGTTACAGGTTCCTAGTCTAGTTTCAATTCGCTTCCAGTTTCAAACCTGGATATATACTTAAACTTGATAGCCTATAAAAATTTTGAATGCTAATAAACTACTAACTTATTTATGGAGCAAAATTACTAATAGTTAACTTAAAAGGCTTCCGATCATATTTTTTACTTAAACTCCAATACACTATTAAATTTCAAACCTTCATAAATCAAAGCAAACATACCCAACCAAATACATTATTGGAAAACAACGTTCATTGACATCACATCAGGTTATTATTATGGTTTGTGTATCCAAATTATGGTTTAATTTGAATATTGATTTACTCTTTTGAATAGATAATTACATCATATCATTATTTTAGGTTCTTCAATAAAAACCATTTATTTACCTAGTTCTTCAACAAAACCAAAACTGGTTTATCCTCTTAGGAACCGAATCGATTAGGTTACCATAAGGTTCGGTTCCGGTTTTCATATTTAGAGTATCTAGTTCTTGGTTCCAACTGATTCTGGTTCTGGTTTGGTTCTAGCCGATTCGAACCGGTTGCACACCCCTAAAATTTATAATAAAATTATCATGTAAGGATACCAACTGGGTGATAATTTCACCCTCGCGTACGTAGTCGGATCTTCTCTAATAAAACAATATAATTTTTGCCACTTGTCATCTTTTCACAACTATTTTGTTACATGTCACTTTCATAGCAAGTCAATCATTTAATGATGATATTAAATGCTAATGATGTTATATTGTTATCGTTCTATTTTTTAAGGTGATTAGTTTTTTTTTTGAACGGCTAACTAATAATTTTTAAGCCCGGACACCCGGGTAAACCCATTGGCGAAAGGCCACCCACGCCCGCGAACACAGGCAGCGCTGGTGACCCGCCTCGCCCAACATTCCAAGGGAAACCCACCACCCAAAGGCTCACTGTGGTAAAACCATTGGCCCACTTGGAACATATTGCACCTAGTGAGACTTCAACCCATAACCTCCACTTTAAGGTGATTAGTTATATGTAATTTTGATCATATCTACGTTAAAAAAATTATTATATAACCTGTAAATATTAATTATTAACTACTAATTTAATATTTTTATTCAACTTGTATGATACATAGGTTTCTAAACCAGTGTAATAAATATCTAGATGAATTAAAAGTACATAAATAGATTAATATTATAAGAATAATAATGTATATGCATCCATGTTAATTAACAAAGTATATAAGTGGATTACTATTAATAATAATAATAGTCATAGAATATAGTACTTTATTTGTTGATAAAATATACGAATGATTTGTTTTAAATAGAAAAGGTAATGGAATGTGGTACCCTACAATCTTTACATTCTTTTGTTTTATGCGATGCCAAACACAGGAGTCGTATGAACAGCCTCTTCGAAAAACCTAGACTTCTTACAAATGAAGCAACCCTAGCCGCTTGTTTCTTTGTTTATTTTTCTATTAATTGTATTTATAATAAATAATTCTAAAAAATCTAGAAGAAAACATTCTTTTTTTAACCGCAATACCCTATTCTAGAAATTACTAAATCACTTCTAACCGGATTGTACTTGGTTAGTATCCAAATATTATTATTAAACTACCAACTCAAGTTAAAACAAAATAATAATAATAACAAACAAATTACCAAATCTACATGGTCTTCCCCTTTGCAAATTCTTAAATGCTCATGATTTTTATAATCACATTATTTCGATCCAATTAGACTTTACGGATAAAGAAGTCGTCACTCCCACTAGAAAAAGAAAAAGAAAAAGAAAATATAATATAATGATATCTTGGTGAATGAATATCCAAATCAGAAAGTAGTATGCAATTATTTTGACAAAGGATGATACCACCCACAACTCAATAATATTAGTAGTACTCCTCACAAACACTACAATTCTAAACCCATCAAATTACATCATATGCCACTTAAAACCAACCTCATTGGTGGTCAACGAACACCACATAAAAACCAATTAAATTTACTAGCAAAACCAACGGGGATTCTAATTAGCCTCTAGATTCTCCCATACAAGTTACATGATTCCCTTCAATCTTATTGTGGGCTCATATATGTTATTGTGTTCCAACTCTACATGAAGATATTATTGCCTTTGGATTCCCTTGGAATTTTATATTGATTCTAGCTTACCCACGGTTATCACGAGATAAATAAATGAATATTTAATTTTGTAGTTCTTTTTGAAATGTATTAATGAAAATGAAGAACAGTCTTAAAATTCCCTGATAACAATTCATAATTTGAATCCAATTTTTTAATATGAATTTGATGAAGTCTAATATAGAATTTTAAAGTTCGATTCAAAATTCGAAAACTAAAATTACGTATGTAAATTATTTTTTGTATATAAACAATAACTCATACATTGCATTATTACATGTGTATATACAATTTAGAACATCATTGTAAATTTTAATTAATATAAAATAAAATCGTTATCTTAATTCAAACACAAATTAAGTGAATACAAATAAATAAGGGAGAAATGTTCAAATACAAAATCTTTTAAAACTAAAAAGTGTAAGAAGGATTAAAATGTTGATACGTGTCCTTTTGATCAAAATTAGTTTAGGGGCAAAATTGTTAATATTCTCCCTTCCAAAGTTCTATCTATTTTTAAATATTCATAACTTTTACATACGACATTATTTTTATTTTAAATTACAACATAAAAACAAACATTTTTAAATCTTTAAAATGAGTATAGTGTTGATATAAAATAAAATAATTTTTTTAACTCATTGTGTAATTTCGTCAGGTCATTGTGTAATCTTTTGAATTGATAAAGATTACACAATTATCTTATAAGCAATACATAATAAACTTGAAACATATAAATTTTATATTTCTTATTATTGTGTTATTCAAAAATTATAATTTAAAAAAAACAATACATAATACAATGGTTAACAATAAAAAATTTGTAGCACAATGATCAGCACCATACTCGATTATTAGCAATCAGCACAATGAATTTTTTGACGAGAATTACACATTGATATTATCAGTATTACATAATGAATTGAAAAACATAAAAAAATTACGTTGTTAGCATTGTATTATTTGAAAATCAACATTTTAAGAAAACATAATGCATAACACAATAGTCAATATTAGACACAATATGTAACACAATGACCAATACTAGACTCGAGCTGATGTGGAATATATAATGAACTTGAAACATAAATAGTTTACATTTCTTATTATTATGTTATTCTAAAATTATTATTTTAAAAAACACAACGCATAACATAATGGTCAAATATTATTTTATTGTGTAATATTCATCAAATTATTGTGGCT
Source organism: Flaveria ramosissima (assembly GCA_025215565.1). Taxonomy (NCBI): domain Eukaryota; kingdom Viridiplantae; phylum Streptophyta; class Magnoliopsida; order Asterales; family Asteraceae; genus Flaveria; species Flaveria ramosissima. The sequence continues at coordinate 38,525,823 of CM046032.1, read as the reverse complement.
AATATTTACCATTTTAATTTTGTAGTGGGAGTGACGTGTCACTTCAAAAAAAATTATTATATAAAGATAATAAAACTTTCATGTGACATTCGTCATTTTCGACTAGCTTTGTATTTGTTATTCTGTATTGTGAACCCGACTCGTTTTGGTCTTCGGATCTTTGAATATTAATAAAATGATGGATTTTATGTTGTAATAATGTTTTATACTTGTCGTGGCGTGACCCAAAGTTCGTTTCAGCAAAATCAGTTTTTTTTAACGTTTTCGGTTCGTTTAAGCTCGTTTAAGGTCCGGACTCGTATTTTAACCATCCAAACCAACCAAGACCTAACCCATAATTATTCTAGAACCCTCCAAACATGTCTTTATACCTGGTCATAATTTATTTAAATCAAAATTTATTTTAAATAAAAGAATTAAAGTGCACCATTTTACCCACCGGACACACGCATTACCCATTTTCTCAAACCCTAATCTTTCCCTATTTCACCTGCACATTTTCATCTTCTTCTCCCAAAAGTTTTGATCTTGTAAATTGTTCTAGCTAGTTTTGCTTAAGTTTGACTTTAAAAAGTCAACATAAACGAATCTTGCATTTCAAATCATTTCGGCTGTGTTTTTTGGATATTTTTAGTTTTTATAAGTTATTTTATGTTTACAAAACCATTTTCATCTTTATTTAAGGCTTGTGGGCATTCAAACTCATATTTATGCATTTTAGACCCGTTTGGGTTGTTTTCGGGAAGTTTACTCGCTTAACTTTCTTGTTTGAGTTTACATCTGAACATTTTACCTTATTTTTAGTTCAATGATTTTGGACATGTGGTAACCATCCTCGGGTTCATACCGAGTCAAAGACCGAACCAAACCGAACGCTCGTTTAAGCACTTTAAATAACTTTTAAGCGACCATGTTACATCAAACACTTTAGATCTGAGTTTTTCTTGATATTTTAGTTATTATATGGTTGATATGGAGGTGTAGAACAAATCTTGGCTTGAACCCAAGTTTCGGGCAAAACCCGAGTAAAACCGAACACCCGTTTTGACGAGTTAGTCAATGTTCAAACCACCAAAAGTTCAACCTATCTTTTTAGTTATGCTTTACTTTATATTACTCATATTACTTAAGATTTTGGAAGTGTTAGAACAAATATTAGCTCAAACCAAGTTTCGGGTAAAAACAATAAACCCGAGTAAAAGTCGAATTTATCGTCTTAACGAGCTAGTCACCATTCAAACCGCCAAAAAAAATCTTTCCTAACTTTTTTTCACTTATGTTTCACTTTATATTATTTATATTAATAAGATTATGGTATGACGGAACCAAACTTGGTTTTATACTAAGATCGGGTTTAAACGAATTTCTTTATTAATTAAAGTCTCAAACTCGGGTTTAAGAGAGTGTAAGTCGGATCTTGATGCTTACATTAACGGGATCGTGCACACTAGCACTAAACCAACTCTCTTATGTAAAACTTAACAATAGTTGAGTAAAACTAAACATCAAGGACCCGTTTTCTTGTAAAACTCATTTTATACTTACGTTATTTAAACACACTTTATAAAATATAACTAAAACTCCCGAAAACCCAAGCCTTATTTTTATGAACTTTTATATCATTTATATTTCATCTTCAAGACTCAATACTTACTCAAGATCTTTCAATCTAGGACACGCACGTTAAACCGTCGGACTCGCTTACTTGAGGATTTTATTCTAAGTTTATTCATCAACGCCATTTTTTTTCATGTGAGTAATTTCATCCCCGTTTTCTCTTCTATACTTTGGGGGTAGCAAGCATACTTACTCAACCAAAAAAAATATTTTACACCTAGATCCTCAACCCACAACCTCTAGGTTATGTGTTACTTAGAATAATTATCTAATTGTATGTTATATACCTCATATGATTCATTGCTACATGTTTATTGCTTTTGATCGGTTAGCCTCATCCTCATCCTCAATAAGTATGATCATACGCTCCTCCTTGTAATATGGTAGTTTTATCAATTAGAAAGGAGCCTCATTTATTTATGATTTATATACCTCAATTGTCGCTTTTATTTACGGTTTCACATATTTGAGTTGTGGATTTTTGCCTTATATTATATTTATAAAGTCATGAAATTGCTCACGAACATACATGTTGACAAAACATATTTTATGCAATGCTACAGGTTTGACTGTCGGTTGATTGAAGATTTAAAGACGTTACTTTATTTTGGACCGTTAGGTTATTAGTTAAGAACTATTTATTTTCTTGTATTTGTAAGAACATGTTATGAAATGAATGAGTTGATTAAATATTGGCACTTTAATAGTGTCGTGTGCATTTGAACAATCTTAGTTGTGCCCCGGCATGTTCCGCCGCTTTGGTCGAGGTGTGACACTTCATATGAGTAAAGAATATAAATAAATACTTATCATATTTAAAATTATTAATATTTAATATTAAAGAGAAGTGGAAAATAAAAATCTAGACCGTACAAGAACTCAACATGTATAAATCCAAGGTTTTTATTACAACTAGTAAACGCCGGAACACAAGCCGAGCTTAGCCTAGCTCTCGCTCAACACTTTTATAACCCAAGTCGAGCCGTTTTGACATGCTTACCACCAAGTCGATCTTGAACTAAAAAAACTTTGACATGCACTACAAGAAATAAGGGCTATGACGATGACATTTGTCATCATGAAAGAGTTGGTTCGTCGTCGTCATATACTTAGTCGTCATAGCCTTGTCGCTATAGTCCATTTTTCAGTCGTTGTCAAAACCCTAGTCGCCACAGAGGTTTATCCCGACGGCAAGTTGTCACCACAGAGTTGTCAACAAAAGAAATTTCATGTTGTATTTTAATTAAAAATAATTTTATTTTTAGTCTATGTCGTATCCATAGATCCAACAGATTTTTTTTATTTTAATAAAAAATTAAATTAAAATAAAAATTGAAAAACCCTATGACGACTTGTCGTCAAAGACCTAACAAGTTGTTGGTTTTCAGCACCCTTGTGCACTAGCGTTTTCCCTTACTAATAAAGGGCTTGTAGTTGTAGCGCGCATTATACTAGTGAATAGGAAAAGCGAATTGAGATACTAATGACGGCTGGAGGTTGAGGATACCCCATTAACGAAATTGCCAAAAGCCACCAATACTGATACCCGACTAGAGGAAGCAAGCATCGGAGCGCCCTCGAAGCTTTTTTAATAATATCTTCCTTATGTGATAGCTCTCGACATCTGTCTCAGGTACCTAAGGATGGATTCTATTATGTACCCATCTATGGAACCATCTTGGCTAACTTCGTGGCAGCACATCCTATCCCTGATGATTTACCTCTGGCAACAGACTTACTGATGAAAAAATTATGCAGACCGAGATAAAAAGGGGCCAGAAAATATACTTTGATTGAGCTTCAAGAAGTCCTTACAAAACATGAAAAAAATAAAAAATAAAAAGTAGCATTTTCCCACCATAAACTAGAGAGCTTTTGAAGTTAAATTAAAGAACTCTCGTTCTGCTCCTGAGTGAGTCTCCCAAAATGAGTTAATAAATAATATACTTTGAAAGAATATTTTGACCTAATATTGAAACTTGCTTTTTATTTATTCTCTCCTTTCAGTCAAGTAAACTACCTTCTTCTTCATTCTGATTGGGGTAGCGGAAACTATAGCGACGGAGGACACGTTCTCAACTCTTTTGTCAGAATGGTACCTCAAAGAATAAAGAATGTTTGATTTTATTCTTTAATATCCAGCAGGTAATTGGTACCAAATACCAACGAGCGGCGCATCATTGAAATTTGATAACCTCATCCCCTTTAATTGAAGTAGGGAATGTAGCTGGATGGAAAGATCGAGTGTGATCGCGTGATCGAATGTTAAGGGAGGAACTTCAACAAAGAGGGTTTTTTGTGTAGAATGTGGATCTTAATACTCCTTTTAGAGAATTCAAGCTATTGATTTTTCTACCTTAGTTTTGTGTGGTTTATACATAGAGGCTCAATCTATTTTGTAAGATATCTCTCTAGAATCTGATATACCAGATAAACTAGTTTGGCATCATTCTTTTTCAGGTCTTTTCTCTTCTGCTTCCTATAGGCATTTTCCTATAATTCATGGTTAGAAAAGTCCTTGGCAGTCTCTATTATGAAACCAGTGGCTTCCTGCTAAGATGGGCTGATTCTCTTCTTCTTGTGATTCCTCAGGAATGCTCTTCCTCTTGATGACAGGCTCATATACATGAGCTTTCAAATGCCTTATCAATTTCAATTCTACATTAGATGTGGAACAGGATTCTTTACTCTATTTGTTTTGTCATAGTGAAATTGTCTCAGATTTGGTCATACTTAAAAGGTGTTCAACATGCTAGTTTTGTTCAAGGTAGTCTGTCTACTTTCACTAAGATCTGTTTGCAAAGGCAGTTCTATCAAATCTAAAATTAAATTTATAGGGTAATTTTATCTTCTCCGGTTGCTAGGAGATTTGGCGTTCTAGAAATTCATCTATTCATGATTAAGTTGTTGTCTTTTTTATGTATTATCAATAAAATCGAACACTGGTGTAAAGATTTATTACAGCTTGATTATCCCACTCATTCTTCTGGTTTTCATGATTCCATTTGTTTTTTAAGTAATGCATATCCCTATGGTCTCCCCTAATATTACTAAAGAAAAATGGATCAAATGGGCTCTTCCTTCTTTTGGAATTTTGAAGTTAAACAAAAATAGTTCTTAAAGGAATGGCATGGCAGCAGGTGGTGGCATTATTAGGGACTATAAGGGCTCCATTTTGGTTGTTTTTCTACTTTTATGGCCAGGTACCAAAATATATACAGAAGCCAGAGCTTTCCTTTTTAGTCTGATGTTTTATTATAGATTAGGCTACTCCAAAGTAGCAGTGGAGAGTGAAAAAATAATTTTTGATAGCATCTATGGAGATGCAATCCCTTATATGATCAGATCTCATATCTACGGGGAAAGGAATCAAAGTGCAGACACTTTAGCTACCCATGGCTACTTCCATTAGGAACATTTAAATTTCTTTCTAATGGCCCTCTTCCTACTGCCTCTCTTGCCTAAAGAGGTCAGTCCACCATGTGTCTAACTTCCAGTTCATTGATTCCCAAACCTTGGGTCATTGATTTCGCCCCCGCTTAGGTTAGTTATGCTTCCTTAAATATCATGTTGCCAAGGGTTGTTTTCGGAGGAAATAGGATTTAAACCCATGAGTTAGTAGTTGGTTGAGCATGTCGTGGCGAACAAACACAAACATCAAGAAAAGTCTTGCCTTGCTCTCATTGGGAGGTTGTTCAACCAGACTAACAAAGTTGAATATTGACACAAACAATAAGAGGATAACCTTCCCTTCTACTACCGAAAAAAGGAGTTACCACCGCCTACATATTCCACTCACTCTATCCTCTTTGATCCTATTCCAAGGTGATGGATCCTATTTCACTATCCTATTCCAAGGCGATGGACCCTGCTAGTTTAATTTTTAATTTTTTTTTATATTTTCTAGGTTTTTTCCAATATTGTAGGTTTCTGGAACATATTTCTACATAAAACAAAAGCTAATATTACTAATACCCAAAAGAAAATCATTATACAATTCAAGTTACATGTACATTTAAACAAAATAACCAACGTTAACATCATTTAATCTTTTACAAAATAAACAAATTAAATATCTAATTGTAGTCATCATGATCATCTTCGCCATCATTAGGAATTTGATTCCTTTTTTTAAAAAAAATACATCCATTCTTGCATTTCACGCATGTGAATCTAAATGCATTCATTTCCTTATCCTGATGTGATGATGACCCATCTCATGGTTCATAACAAGAGATGTTTACTAATATTTTTATGAAATTTCGACAGCATAAATGTTGTAAAATAAAAAAGACAACATGTCTAATAATAAGTAACAAAAGATAACGTTTTTAAGTTTCAATAAACCAACAATGCAATTTATAATATCCAACTTTAGTCTATAATGTATTTGAGTGATGTAACATGATAATATCCAACTTTAAACTAAACAATATTATAAATCAACAAGGTACTAACATCATATTAAATTCAATTAAAATACTAACAACATATGAACACATGATGATCACATATTTAACATATAATAGAAGCGAAAGTTTTAAACTTACCTAATTGTCCTTTGCTCTTGAGTTGATCCATCCAAACCCTTTCTTATAATGTGTCATCCTTCACATTTGTTGTTCCTTTAAACATTTAAAAAATAATATTTATAAGATGACTTATACATATACATAAACATGACATACATACATACATACATGGAAATGTATATTAACATGGCATAAATATAAATACAAGTTATAAAACACAAATGAAATCCTAAAACATTTTCCTAGTTAAACATACACGTATACGTATACATATTACATATACATAAACATGACATACATACATACATGGACACATACATAAACATGGCATGAATATAAATACAAGTTATAAAACACAAATGAAATCCTAAAATATTTTTCAAAACACAATAAAATCCTAAAATATGTTTTAAATACAATTCATCGATGTTTATATTGGTTTGCTCTATGAAGGCATGCATGATTCAAAATTTCAAAGTAAGCGCACTTCTTTGTTTATAGTGGCCTTCTCTATGAATTTTGGCTATAACCATCGATGTTTGACAAACTAAAAGATTATAAAAAAATCAATTTAGCTTTAAGAGATTATATAACATACTTTCACACTTGTAATTACTTAAAATCTTAAGCTTTATGTATACTTACTTTCTTATCTTGATTAAATGTATTATTATATATTATAAATAAAATTATTTTTTGTGAATAGCTAATTGGATCACTGATGGGTTATTGGCCCACCTGATCATCTCCATTACTCGAATACGTAACCCAAGACCACACTAAGGAGGAAACTCATCATTGCTGGAAAAAACCCACTGTCCCAACCTGAAATATTTTTGTTTTGTCATAAGTGGGACTTGAACCCAAAACTTCCCCCTATTATAATAAAGTTTTCAGATACCTCACATCAACCACTTGTCCTAAGAATCATTGGTATAAGTAAAATTAATTATATATTGATATATGTAAATATTATAGATATTTAATTATTTGCATTAGAAATACTTATTAAGTTATGATTTTTAGTATTAACCATGAACTTTAAAGTTATTTGAACTTTTTAGAGCCCATGAAATATTGAATATCTCACGCCTCGTCTTAAGGATCTGATATGGGTATGAAAAGAACGAGAAAATGAAATAGACAAAGGAATGCAATAGATAAAATAGTGAAACAGATTATTACCATTCTATTGTATGGTTATGAATCATTACTATATGTTGTTTGGTAAGTGAAAAATTAAAGGAATGAAATACAATGATGGTTATGGTTGTGGTTGGTTGGTGGTGTTGGGTGGCGGTGGCGGTTGGCGGGTGGCGGGTGGCGGGTGGCTGGCTGGTGGTGGTGGTGGTTGGTATCGGGGGAGGAATGATTTTAGGGTGTTTAAAAGGAATAAGAATCCTTATGTAATATGTTATTTTATTTCATTGACCAAGCAAACATATGTTCTATTTCATTCCCTCATAATAATCTTTTTTTATTTCATGCTTAACTCTTGCACACCAAACATTACCTTAATCTTATCCATCTCTTCCTATCCTAACACTAATTTCTATTTTCCAAACTTTTTCTAGTCACAAAGCTTGAGATTTTATCATTTTGAATGTTAATTTCAACTTCGTATCATTGTACTTGGTTTTGATCATTGTACTTGTTTTTGATGTACTTATAAACAAAATTACATTTTGACTTTGGTGATCGTAATATACTAAAATATGATTTGGTGAAAGCTAGTGATGTTCATAGATGAGATCATGAAAAGTATAAAAGAAATACATTTCGACTTTGGAAACCCATATGTTGCTAACTTTCTATAACTTGGTAAATGATGATATGAACATATGTATCATTAGATATCCATGTTGGAGAAGTTTGGATTAATAGTTGAGGTAGTAACCGCATCAGATTCAGTGGTCAAGAAGTATAACCAAAAAGGTTGTTCATAAAGAATGGCTTAGTCACCATTTTCCGGTTGTCATAGTTTGTTCGAGAGATGGTAAAAGCAAACTTGTGTGAGTTAGGTGTTGCCTTCTCAGTTGATATATAAGCACTGAGTTGTGCTATCAAAAGAACTTTGAGTTGACTAAATTGTAACTTTTGTGTAACCTGAATTGTGTGCGAAAGTCGTAACTTTTTGTGCGAAAGTTGTAAGTTTCATGTAATCAATAGAACTTTCATCTGAGACGCTAGGCAAAAGTTGTAACTTTCATGTAGACCTTTGGACTTTCATGCTTAAATTGGAACTTTCACGTTTAATCTAAAACCTTCGTATGAAATTCATAGCTTTCGTGCGAATGTGGGAACTTTCACGTGTAATTTGAAACTTTCGTGTGAAAGTTGTAACTTTTGTACAATAGCAAACTAATCTAAAATTTCATTTTTTTGTGGAAAAATTGAATAATAAGCAAGTTTAGTGAGAAATGGAATCCAAACCATGTTGTATGATACGTAGATGTTTGTTGTGAACTTGTGATCAGTGATGATTGGCAACGATGACGATTATAAGCAGCCCCATGATAAATGTTGATGACTAAAGCGTCTATGATCAGAGATGACTAAGGTGACGACACTAATTGTATGTAACTGGTAGTTGGCAGCGCTGTTGTATGGCGGCGACAGTGCATAGTTTCTTGGCTCCAATACACAAGAGCCACAGAGAATATCTTCAAAATTGCGATAATGTTTGTATTACTACATTCGGGTTTTACATGGATATTCACACAATCTATCCTCAACTGTTGACTAATAACAATATGATCCATTAATATCATTGTTTGACGCTCCAGCGTTCAATTTCTTCTAGCTCCAACAACAGTAGCGTATTATATAAATTAAAGTAGTTAGGGTTTATTGTAATTATCTTTATCGTAAATATAAGAGATATGCTTAGTTTTAATTCGTTTACTTTCTTATTGTATTGTATTTATGTATATAATTGAATAATATAGCATAAAACCTTACAGTATTTCTTCTATAAGCCCCCAAATGAAGTATTGTAGTTATGAGAATTGATTTGGGATTGATTTGTTGCCAAATGGTTTGCTTGTCGCAATAATGGTGAGAGTCAAAGAACATAATACCTCAACTAAAAGTCTGGATCTCAAAGAAAAAGTGATGCAGTCGGAAACAGAAGGATAAATAATTGAACATGTTGATTCAACGAGAATACCAGGAACAATTCTTCTAACTATCGTTGATTCGCAAAGAATGCCGATAATCAGGGTTCACACTAACACACACTGTGATAGAGAGAAAAACAAGATTTTTTCATAAACTTCAATATTATTTCACTCATCTCTTACAAGCATATAAAAAAAGAAAACAAAAGTCGAATGGGCCACAAAACATAAACGAGCCAAAAACTGGGCCAAATGTAAAGTCCAACAAAATGTAAAAATAAAACAAAAATTGAAATAACTCATAAAATAATAATTTGTGTCATTACAAATAGATCTTTCTTATTATTGTAAACATACATAAAAAATAATGAGACTTTCAATTTTCTATTTCTTATGTAGATATACTCTATTTTTTAACAACAATATCTTATTTTATGGTATATAATCTATTTTTAATCAGATTTATACCTTCGTTGTCTCTAATAAATATCTAGCTATTACGACTAGATTATCAACCCAAAGGACAAATATACATCAATTACATGAACAACATAAATACAGTTGTCGGTTTACTTTTAAAACACTTTAAATTGCGTTGCTATGTGATACAGTCGGGAACAGAAAGATAAATAATTGAGCATGTTGATTCAACGAGAATATCAGGAACAATTCTTCTAACTATCATTGATTCACAAAGAATGCCGATAATCAGGATTCACACTAACACACACAGTGATAGAGAGAAAAACAAGATTTTTTCATAAACTTCAATATCATTTCACCCATCTCTTACAAACATATAAAGAAAGAAAACAAAAGTCGAATGGGCCACAAAACATAAACGGACCAAAAACTGGACCAAATGTAAAGTCCAACAAAATATAAAAATAAGACAAAAATTGAATAAGCTCTTTTTTGGCCGAAACCGGTCGTTTTGATTGGTCGCAGGCCCAAAACGGAGACATCTAGCCCAAGTTATGATCATTTCAGTGAAATTCCTTTTGATAAGCGGTCTTGAGCCTCCAAAAAAACTATAACTTGCTCATCCACACTTGGGCCCACATCACTATGTCTCAAGAGTGTTTGTTTGAATCTGATTTCCTAACATGTGATGAATTCCTTTCACAAAGTTATATTCATATTCTTTTACACCAACAAGTTTAACTATAACATTACGTGCATGTGTATAGATTCCATCATTATATCTCATGTTAGATCAACATGATTACATCATAGGATTTGTTTCGATCTGAATGAGGGAATATTCTAATGAAAGAATCATAGTGAGTGCTTTCCTTAGGTGCAAGCATATATGGTGTGTAAAATGTTGTGTTCCTATCAATCTCCACTCAAGATTACCACCTTAATAAGTGTTTGCTTTCACATGTGTATATAAACCCAACCTCATACTCCAAACATGCACAACAAGTAGAAACTAACTAAGAGATATATAGATAGAGAGCGCGACGCTAACTCTATACGTATAACAAAATGGGTTTGCTGAAAGACGCGATAAACTCATCAAAACCATATGTAATGATGGTCGCGCTCCAGATTGGTTATGCAGGAATGTACATCGTAACCATGATCGGGATGAAACGTGGGCTCAGCCACTGGATTCTCGTGGTTTATCGTCATGCTAGCGCCACTATTGTCATTGCGCCCGTTGCACTTGCTTTCGAGAGGTTTGTTTCATAGGGATTCTCTTGGGAATGCGTCTGGATCACATATACATAATATGCACATACACATCATTAATTACTTACGAGGTAAGATTGATGAGTTCAATTGCTCTTATTTTGCAGGAAAATAAGGCCAAAGATGACACGTTCGGTCTTCCTCAAAGTGTTGCTTCTTGGTTTGCTTGAGTAATTCCTCTAGCTTACTATGAAATAATATTATTACTTTGTAGAGATGTTATAACGTTAGTTTTTCTTTCAATATGAGCTGCATGGCATAAAAGTTGGTGCATAAATAACTTACACAAACAACTAGAAAACACATATATGAAACTGTGACAAACTGGTCATCGGTTTGGTTTTGTGATCGTTTTTTAAATATTTGATTGGTCAGTTTAGGATTTTTCAAACCATACCAAACGGTTTAGTTTATAGTTTATACTCAAATTAACCAGAACGTAAGATTTTGGACGATGAAATTTTTATATTTTACTTGATCGTTTAATTATGTTAAGCTGGACTAAGCTTTGTTTTAAGTTTTAATTGTTGGAAAAGTTTTCCTTAAGTGAGAAACCAAACCGAAGTTAAACCAATTGTAATAATTTGATTTGAATAAGTTCAATTTTCAATGGAGTCTTAAAACAATTACTAGCATCTTATTATTGAACTAAAAACCATCAATACTAGACCCTTTAACACTCTCCAAAATCATATAACTGATGTTACAATAATATTTACAGACCTGTGATAGATCAAAACTTGTACTTCTTGGGTATGTCCATAACATCTGCAACATACGCCTCGGCGATCGTCAATGTTCTTCCTGCCCTCACCTTTATAATGGCATTAATTTTCAGGTATATCAATCAAACTCCATGTTCAATCCCATGCACCATAAGCTTTTCTTAATTATCACCATTTTTTTTTCAAAATTGTAAACTATAAATTTTTGATATAGGTTGGAGAAGGTGAATCTAAAAAGGATACATAGCCAAGCCAAAGTAGTTGGGACCTTGATTACAGTGACAGGAGCAATGGTTATGACTTTGTATAAAGGACCAATTGTTGACATACTATGGTACTCTCATCACGGAGCCACGACCACGCACCATGCTGCAGCTAGTGCTTCGGCTTCGGGTCAACACTGGCTCGCCGGTACTGTGATGATCCTACTTTGTACGTGCAGTTGGGCTGGCTACTTCATTGCACAGGTGTGTAACATCTCTTTCATATGTAAATACTGGCAGATCATCTCTGACAGGAACTAAAGTTTGTTATTGGTTAGTACATCATAAGATTCTATTTTCTACCGGCTATAATTAAAAAGCTTAAGTCATGTTTTTCTAGTTTGCTTTGAGGTATAAAAACCGACATATTTTGATAAACTCGGAGTTAGCTAGCGCACACTTTCGACCCTCATCAAGTCCTAAACCGTGAAAAATGCATATGCAGTTTTTTAATTTAAATATATAAACTAACTAGTTTAGAGACCCGTGTACATACTACACATGTTGAAGGATGAAAATATTAAATAATTTAGTAATGAAGATTTAGGATTATAAAACGATTATTCAATATATAAGATATAATTAAAATTTCGTATAAGTAGCTAGTTCAAATAATAAAACAATAATGTTATTTTTATATACCTTTTTCGAAAAATATTTTTATCTAAGTTTTTTAACATTTCGTTTTATAATTTTTTCATAGAAATAAAACTTTTATAAATAATTTGTTGTGTTAGAAAATTTTCGTATTTTATAACAATTTTGTTTTCTAAAAAGTGTGTTTTTAATAAGAAAAAGAATAGGTTTTTAATATATATAAAAAACTTTTTTTTTAATTTACAAATGGTATGAATAATATCATTAGTAGTAAATATTATTATTAAATATTTGACTTCTTATACTAATGACATTTTAAAAAATTCGTATACTAATGACATTTAAAAATATTCGTCTGATAAGATAATATGTAGCAAAAAAATATTTTGTGTTATTAGAAAAGATAGATAACCCAACCAAATTTTAGTAAATTTATTAATTATTAAACCATACATATATAAGCAATAAATTAATTAGCTAACACACGTACGTTTATACTTACCAAAATAATAAAAACGATTCTTTTTAGTTCACTTTTGATTAAGCTACCTAACCTCAAGAGTTTGATATTCATCAAATTGTACTTCTTTCGGTCACCATATTGTCTTAAATTAATAAACATTTGTATTATTGGAAACAAACAAATTTTTATCTACCGCATGAATCTTTCTCGTCCAGCTTTAATACAATTCTTTTTAGCATAAATAAAGGATAGAATATTTAACATACTTTTTATAAATGCTTTTTCCCGTTATCCACTTATGTTGCTTTAAGCAATAATGCTATTTGATTAAAACAACAAAATATCTAGTTGGTATAATAAGCAAGTTTAAATAAAGTGTTGATAAAACTTTGTATTCAAATGTATAACAAAAATAATGCATGATAATTGAAAGGAAAAGTGAACAAATAACCAAAAATTATTCACCACAAATCACAAATAAAATTTTCCTTATCAAGATTATGATTGAGTTTAGCCATTCATTTAATTCTGTTACTTATTGCTTAAGTTTGTGTGTACATATAGTGAGATCAGTGGTTACACTAACACCTGAGGGATAAAAATTGTAGGGTGTTTATTATTAAAATTTTTTTAACAAGTAATTCATATTTTCAAAATTTATGTTTTTCTTATATATAAGTCATCGAACTAATTTTTTTCCTGTGTAATTTTAGTTTGGTATCGCTTAGTGGCATGCGTTGTATAGGGAATACAACATACACATAATTTATAGATTTGTAGGTCATATATAACTAATGAACGATGAAACTACTTTGTTTATATTCTTTTTAAAATTTAAGGAGAGATGAGATCATTAAAATGTACAATTTTCTTCTTTTTTTAACTTTTTACAATTAAAAAAATGAATGTTTCATTTTGTTCTTCGTGTTCTTGCAAGCACAGTCTATAACGCTGAAAGAGTATCCCGCGGAGCTAAGTCTAACGGCGTTGATATGTTTGGCTGGTACGGTGGAAGGCGGGATTATAGCCATGGTTATAGAGCGCGATCCGAAAGCATGGGCTCTTGGTTTCGATTCTAGGCTTCTAGCTTCTCTTTACTCCGTAAGTTAATTACTTATATTATAAACACTATTTACTCCATTTAATCAATTAATTAATTATGACACCTAATTTATTTATATAATATGTTTGCAAGATATCATGTAAAAAAACACGTGAAGACCCAGGAATAAATATATTCTTATTCTAACTGTTGAGATCATACCAATAGATCTCACGAATCTACTTTTTAATGATAAAGTCAAAAGAATCATTTTTATCCTAACACTTGTGGTTAACTATTATAGGGTGTAGTTTGCTCTGGGATTGCATACTATATTCAAGGGTATGTTAACAGGATACGGGGTCCGGTTTTTGTGACCGCGTTCAGCCCGCTATGCATGATCATAACCGCGGTTCTCGGGGCTATAGTGCTCTCGGAGCAAGTCCACCTTGGAAGGTAATAGCTTGAGCGCTTTTAAATCACATGCGCGCGTTATAAATATTAGTTTCAAACGTGTAACTATGTTTAATGTGTGACCATAATGTATGTTACATGTGATGACAGTTTGCTAGGAGCCATTATTATAGTGATGGGGCTTTACTCAGTGGTGTGGGGTAAAAGCAAAGATCATTTGCTAGCATTGGAGAAAGGTGTGGGTCAAGAACTACCAACGGTCGACAAGCGCCATCTACAGGCACTGGACACCATCGATGAACCATTCAAGGTCGTGAAAAAGGATACGAGTGTTCCACAAGAGCCTTGAATATTCATCGATCGATGATCATTGATCACCTCTCTTGACTTGTATTTTATGTGACATTTAGTATGACGTATATTCCCTTTATTGTGATTGTGCAACCCAAAAGGTTATGAATGTGAGTTACATATCATCTTTTTGCAACGTATAATGAAAATTTATGTTATGACTAAGGATTTCACCCTCTTGATCTTTGTTGGTGGTGGTCACATTTTAGCTATATATGTAAACTAAATTGCATTAGGATTCTATTAAACATATCTTTACATGTTATTTGTGCATAGGGGTAGTACTGCATATTTACAATGTTAGGTATACTAGAATACTCTATGTATAGTGCTTTATATATAGAGCCCAAGTGCGGTCGGAATGCAAAATCAAAACTCAAGTGCAGTTGGAATGCAAAGCAACAACCTTTGTGCATCACACAACGGGTGGAGAAACCAAAACCCAAGTGCGGTTGGAATGCAAAGTAGCAACCCTTATGCTCATTGCATCTCGTCATACTGACCATTTCTGAGCATTAAAAAAGAATAGAGGCTCAAAGGTAGGAGAATAAGTGCGAAAAAGAACACACTCAGGTCACTGTCATTATTGTCAAGTGTAATCATGAGAATTGGTGATTATAAAATATGTAACATCCTAAAATTCTCAACAAAAGCAAATAGAGATTTAAAGTAAACAAACCAAGTTTAGAGGGACTAAACATGGCAAGAAGGAAAATGATGACCTAATCCCCTCATAGAATGAAGGTGTCGCCCCCTTGTGTTCTTCCTAGCTTGCTCATACAGTATTTTTCAAATGATTACAAAAAATGTGAGTTCTCAGCCCCGATGTTACATTATTTTCATGAATTGAGGCTAGTATGCATACAGTACAATAATGTTTTCATAAAACAACTGTTATGATCGTTAAAGTTGGTAGCTTGATAAAGTTGATGTCGAAATAGAATAGTGCATCAAAATTTTATCATGACATCTAAAGCAGTATAACATCGAATGTTCCTTGGATCAAAAGTATTATAGCATCGAATGTTCCTTAGATCGAAAGTAGTAGAGCATTGAAAGTTTCCTACTTTCCTAGATCGAAAGTACTATAGCATCGAATGTTTCCTTAGATCAAAAGTATTATAGCATCAAATGTGTCCCTAATCAAAAGTGCTATTGTATTGAAAGTTTCCACTTACTTGGCAAAATGAAATAATTTAATGAAAAAGGACTTTAATCGAAAGTGTCCTGGTATCGAAAGTTGCATGCGATTGAAGATAGTTTAAGCCTTTGAAGGCATGCAATGTGAATTACACTTATGTAACACATGAAATGTAAAAAAAATAGTGGCATTAACAATATGATAAAAGGAAAAAGTACGAAATGGGTAAAGCATGTTAAAGTGACATTGTACGATAAGGTGCTAATATATAATTAATATGACGATAAAAAGTTTAAGAATGATAAAAGTGAAATATCAATAATAGCTAAAGCATATAAAGAGACCCAAAATGCTAAAGTTCACATGTGAAAACTCAAGTTAAAGTCTTGCAAACCAGACAAAAGTTTGTTTTTGTTGCATGCTATCACTATATGAGATTTGTCTTGTGCAATCTCATATGATAGGAGTTGTGCATTGT
Organism: Flaveria ramosissima; assembly: GCA_025215565.1. Classification (NCBI taxonomy): domain Eukaryota; kingdom Viridiplantae; phylum Streptophyta; class Magnoliopsida; order Asterales; family Asteraceae; genus Flaveria; species Flaveria ramosissima. Next base: position 38,509,383 of record CM046032.1, on the reverse strand, counting down.
GCATTCTAATTCGATGACCCCGTCATATTTTGTAACTTAATATTTTGAAATTCAAAGAAATGGAGAAAGAATTGTAAGCTCAAGAAATTTAACATGAAATTATTTTTTGTAACTTAATATTTTTAAACGAGACAGTAACGAACCAATTACAAATCGGTAGTTCGGGTACAACCCTAATTGATTCTTGCCAAACCGGATTCAATGTCGGTTCTTATTCGGGCCAGTTTTCCGGTTCGAGTTCATAAATCAGTTTTTTTTTCACCTTTAGTTTCTTCTTTCTCTAAAAGAATCCCGAACCAACTCACCCTCTCTTCTATCTACACACTTTCTCATATCTCATACATACACACTTATATTATACATAACTTAATATAAGTATATATACCAAATTCATGATAAAGAAGTTGGCCTTAGATGAGGTTTTAACGCATTAAGAACAACTGTTGAAACTAATTGAGAGTATGAACACGGAATTTGAATGATACAATAAAGATGACACAAGAAAGAATAAACGTGAACAAGAGCTTTCAAATGATTACTGTAATTAGAATGATTTTGGATCAGATCCTACCGATTACATTAGGTCCTTATTTATAGCACTTAACTAACTATAACTACCACACTCAACAACTATTGAGAAATTACAATAAGAACCCTATACTATAACTTCCGAACGGAAATAACCCTTCGGAAGTTTCCCTTCGGAAGATAACCAAATGAAACACCAAATCCCTTCCCAAGCAAACATAACCTTCGGAAGATATCACCTAAGCTTCGGAAGAATCATGCTAAGCTTCGGAAGTATACCCAAACTTCGGAAGAACACTTGTTTTGGCTTTTATACTTCACAATCTCCACCTTAAAATCCAAAACAAGATTTTAACCAACTCCTAATGCATCCAAGCAAAAGTTGAACTTCACACCAGGTAGAGACTTTGTAAACACATCCGCTGGATTCTCCAAAGTAGACACACCTTCCACTTTCACCTGCCCAGCATTCACCACTGAGTCTGCAACTTTGATTCCTAACTCAGAAACAAAACCATGCAACCACATAGCTTCCTTGACTCCCTCAGTCAACGCTATGTACTCAGCCTCTGTTGTAGATAATGCCACTACATGCTGCAACTGAGCTTTCCAACTTACCAAGTTACCCAGCACTTGAAATGCATACCCTGTAATAGATCTACCTCTATCCAGGTCCTTGGCAAAATCTGAATCAACATAACCAACAATCCTCTCATTCTTCCCATGTCCATGACACCCAAACACTAAACCATAGTGCTTAGTTCCCCTGAGATACCTCAAGATCCACTTCATAGCAACCCAATGAGCTTTACCCGGATTTGACAAATATCTGCTGACTAAACTCACAGCATACCCAATATCCGGCCTTGTACAAACCATCAAGTACATCAAGCTCCCAACAACATTGGCATAAGGTACCTTCTCTATATATCTAACTTCAGCATCTGATTTAGGACAATCAGAGCTAGACAGTTTAATATGACCACCTATAGGAACAGTTACTGGCTTCACATCATCCATCCTATAGTTACTTAGTACCTTCTCCAAGTAAGACCTTTGAGACAACTTCAACACCTTGTGTTCCCTATCTCTCTTTATCTCCATGCCAATATCTTCTTGGCTTCGCCTAGATCTTTCATCTCAAATTCTGACATCAACATCTTCTTAGTAGCTTCAACTTCTTCCAAGTCAGGACAAGCTACTAACATGTCATCAACATACAGCAACAAATATACAAATTTGTTTACACTGTATTCCTTAAAGTACACACAACTATCATAGCTGCTCCGGTTAAACCCATTAGTCACCATATGTTCATCAAACCGCTTATACCACTGCCTAGGAGATTGCTTCAGCCCATACAAAGACTTCTTAAGCAGGCAAACTTTTTCTTCCTGCCCCTTAATCTCAAACCTCTCTGGTTGCTTCATATAGATGGTTTCATCTAACCTTCCATGCAGAAATGCAGTCTTTACATCCAACTGATGTAACTCCATATCCATAAAAGCAGCCAATGACAACATAACCCTGATAGATGAATGTTTCACCACAGGTGAGAATATCTCATTATAATCCACCCTTGGCTTCTGTGTAAACCCCTTAGCTACTAATCTAGCCTTGTACCTAGGAGGTTCTCCTTCAGAAATCCCATCTTTCAGTTTGAAAAGCCACTTACATGACATAGGCTTATGACCCTCATGTTTATCAACCAGCTCCCATGTACCATTCTTATAAATAGACTCCATCTCTTCCTCCATGGCCTTACACCATTTTGAACTTTCTTTCACGAAAATTTCCTCAGAGTATGACAATGGTTCATATATGCTTTCTTCTTCCGCAGCAACAAAGGCTAATGCTGACAAATACATCCCCTCTTTATACCTGAGTGGAGGAACCACTTGTCTCCTCTGCCTATTGTAACATCCTGTATTTTTACGTTAATTAAAAGTTAATGTCGTTTAATCTTGTAAGGACTATTATTGCCTAATATGAAACTCGTGGGTTACTTATGCTCATCATTTTAATTTGACTTCTAATCCTTAAACTTGAAAGATTATAATGATAATTATTATATAATTAATAATAGTAATAATAATAATAATAATAATAATAATAATAATAATAATAATAATAATAATAATAATAATAATAATAATAATAATAATAATAATAATAAATTTTACCAGTTGGAAAGTTAAGGTATATAAAACTTAAAGTTTGATTAAATTTAAGGGGTCATTTTGTTAATCTAGAAACTTTAACACTAAAGTTTGTGCATAAGATAATAACAAAACAAACTTCAAGGGGTCAAAGTGTAACTTTTTTTAAAACCATCCTTTAACCCCGTTTTTCCGGCCAACTGTCCGGCCAACCTCCGGCGGCTCTCCGACCACCCAAAACCATCAAAACTCGGCGCTTACCGGATCCAAAACCATCCCCAAACCGTTCTAACACATGTTTCGAACCGGTATACATCAAATAATTACATTTAAACGACGGTTACTAAGCTCAATCGATTACATAACCGATACCTTTAATATTCGGGCCGTTCAATCATTTAGACTCAATAATAACCAAAGTAAATGGATCCTAATCGAACGTTAAACTAATCCTAAACTTTTGCCGAACTCAATTCCACCTGAAACATACTAGAACCTTTCATTCGATTCACTTGTCATCACGAACCTACAACTCAATCAAAACCCATTGTCCAAGCATCATAAACAGAAATTGACAGAGGGCTTTCCATATCTAATACAATTAGAAGCCTCCTGTGCAATTAATTTGTTTATAATCATCATTTGAGCATCAATCAAACAATACTTGGGTCGCGACCTGTTCATCATCTGTTCTTGTGGTCTACACTTTAATACCGGGTAATTAAAAGCACCTACATACTCGACTTTACATGGGGAGTGAAAGCCCCATGATCATTGGCTTTAACAACAACGAATTGACCTTCAATTTGATCCAAGAACATTCTAGGGTTCCTAGAATTGGAGGTTTTTCTGGGTGTTGTGTTTTTAAAGTTTTGAAACCGGAAGTTAGCACGGCAACTGCCCCTGGTTCACTGGTTAAGGCTTCACCCCCACATCCATGAGGTCCCGGGTTCGAACCCGGGCAGCCTCATCTTTTTTTAAAGGCTTTTTGGCCTTAAAATAGTTATGGAAAATTTATAATAATTATAAAAATAACTTTTACAAACTTCAAATATTTTTAAAATCATCTAGCTAATTTTCTTGAAATTTATTTTAATATTTTAATATAATTATTAATTATTTTAAAAAAATGATATAACTAGTTCAATTTCTGGTAAAATAGATTTTAAATATTGTTTAACTTATTAAATCATTATTTGTTCAAATAATATATTTAGATTATTTCCCATAAGTTAAACTTAAAATATTGTTTAATTACTAATATTTATTTTCTCAAATAACATATTTAAATTATTTTTCTTATAAAATAGACATTGAATATCGTTATAACTCACTAAATCATTATTTGTTCAAATAACAGGTATAAATTATTGTTTAAAACGTGCTTATTTTATTTAGCTATGAGACTTTATTTTTATATAAATATTACAAACTTTATTATAAATGTTATTTTTATTTCACATCTTTATATAAAATATAAATATATTGTTCCCAAGGAAATATAATTGATATCCATTTGTTAATATAATTGACAAAGCCCCAAACATCAAATTGAACTTTAGTTCACGTTAATTTGCTAAACTTATTACAATTAAACTTTAACGTTGTAAATATATATATATAATTTTAGGTGCCTTGTGAAGAACTACATTGGATCACTGCTTATCACATTTCTTATTTAATCGTCATTCTATACTTATTTGATCATGTGAGTATTTCCATACTCCTTTTTGCCTATTTTCACACTTTGGGGTGAAACATGTTAACTTATATCATTGCACTTGTAAACCTATTTGAGACTTGTAAACTTTATGGCAATTCATCATGCAAAGTTGTGGTTAGTTGAACTTTTATGGTTACCATGTTATGGCGTTATATGTACAATCATTAACTATTGCTAGCCCAGCGAAGTCATAGATCTATGGGTAAGACAAGCCTGCTTGGTTGATCCAAGTACACTTAGCTGATCGTATATACTTTTAACGTTTGAGACTTGTAAAACTTTTGTCGAGGTTTGATTGTTGTATTGTTCATAACATCCCTAATCACTTTATTCACTAACTTATGACTTGAATTGCCATCTTTTATATACTTATGTATTGAAAACTATGGAATGCTCACCAACATTTTTATGTTGACCTTTTATTTTTAACATGTTTCAGGAATACCTCAAGTTTGTGATCTACTCTTTGAAGCTTGCACATCTAGGAATGGACCTAGATAAATAATGAAATAAGAATTATGTGTTATATTCTATGTTATGTTTTTCATTTCTTTGAGACTTATGTTGTAATGTTACAATTGAAACTTATGTTTAAATTATATTTGGATTATTAATAGCGTTATATGGCTGTGAACGATCTTAACTCTCACTCCTCGACGTTTCCGCCGTCAAGGTTGGGGTGTGATAGATTGGTATCAGAGCCCATAACTATAGGGATTTAGGTTATTAGAAATGGTGACCTAGACTATAGTTGCATGAACCTCATAGAAAGATCATTATACCTTTAAGCTTACATGTTGATTGCATGCTACATAATGCTATGCCTTTTGTGCAACTTGATGCCTTAGCATAGGATTGCCTTATGTATGCTTAAACATAGTTACTTATCTCCCTAAACTTAACTTTGACTCTTTGATCCTCCCCGACAAATGAACTTCCTAAACTTATTCTTAACGACATGTGGAATCTACACTTATCGTCGTGGGTTCAATTCCTTAGACTCTATGTCTAATCTATGAAAATCTCATCAAGGTTTTGATTTCATAAACCAAAGAAATTTGTGTGACACATAGACACCTGTATTCTGGTTTTCCTGGCAAAAGGCCTTCGGGCTAAGGCAAGCATATCGTATAAATCTCATTGTGAGACCTGTTATGCTTACCTGGGGATTTCTGGGATGAGTGATAAACTATGGTCAACATACACAAGTCTCTATGGCAAATGGGTCAATTTACCTTGACGTGTCAACGATTCCAGATGGTAATGCGTTACCAAATGGAACCATCCTCTTTGTATCTTAAAAATCTTTGATTCCTTGAACTGGTATCTCTTCATTCTTAGCATACATAATGTTCCTGTTAATATTGAACCTAACCTACATTTCAACTCTTACGTTTAAACACCGTTATACGTTGAGCGTTTCATGTAACTAATTCTATATCTTGACCAACGTGAACGTGGATCTTAATATACCCAAAGATATTGGGAATCTAAACCGAATGGTCATCAAAAACTTTAAACCGTTACTTATGGTTCTCAAGTCTTCTTAAGGATGTGTCCCATAACTAAGAACATGCAATGCTATAGGTGGAATTCCTACATCTCGAGATACTTTGTCTAGGCAAAGTGTAAATGGTGGTTTGACCCGATCATTGAATCCATTTACATGACTCGAAACCCTTGAGATGAGTGATCACTTATAAGTACGCGTGTCTTCAATAAGACTATGGTTGACCTCATATCTTGAGAAGTCCGTGTATTCCTTTCGATTGTGAATCGAACGTTCACATCTCGTTGTGGCGTTGAATAATTTCCTGTCCTTTAATTTCGTCTTCCCGATTGAAACCATCCAAGATTTGAACACCACAACAACTTCTGTTATCTTGAACTTTGATCTTAAGCTTGTAAGCATGATTTTTCCTTTTGTTACATTGATGTAACTTGAAATTTTCCGAATTTCTAATTGATATTATTTTCCTTTCGTCGTTAAGTCAAACTCCGTACCGTCTGCACCGTGAGAGATGCAAGTGTTTGAAAGTCAACCTATGACTAAGAACACCCGTACCTCCTAAATGATTCTAACTCATCAAAACAGGGGTGATTCCCTTACTTTGATGATTCTCTATTCGTTTCGATAAATGGTTTCCAATTGTGATTTATAAAGTTTCATCCTCTGGATCGGGGCGATTTCCTTATCCCGAGGATTGACTTCAATTATTTTCTTTGGAATGGCATTTCACAAATGACATGATCTCACCAAAATAGGATTGAAACCCGTACTTTGGTGACAAATGTCAATCTTCGATTGTTTTCTTGCTATTATGAAATTCAATCATCAAGATAGGCGGGGAATTCCATACCTTGATGATAATATCATCTTTAAGAATTGTATTTGTTCAAATGAGACGACTTCATCAAAGTAGGAGTGAATTCTGGATTTTGATGAAGAAGTTCATCTTGTTCTATTTTGTTTTTGTAAAACTCCACCGTTAAGTTAGGAGTGATTTCCCTTACCTTAATGGTGAGTTACCTCGTCTTATTTCTGTGGATCCTCAACAAGGAGTTGGGATCGAACTTTTTAATTGGTAAGTTAGTGGTCATACCTTGGGAATGCACCATCAAGTTAGGAGTGAAAACCGCACCTTGATGACTATTCTCATTTCTTGATCTCCAACTTACCAAGGTTTTAATCAAGTGACAAGAAACATGTAGTAACTTGAAGGGGGAACCAATGTCAGTGTTTGGACCTATCAAGCCAAAGCATGATTTCTGAACTTGAAAGGAGACCCGATCACTCTAGGTTAATTTTGATTCCGAGCTTGGAGCATTTAAATTGATTTCTTTCCCTTTATCCTTATGTTTTGATTTGATCTAGCTATATCGAACCATTCATTCCCTACTTATCAACTTTCATTTTGAGATATCATCAACACATGATTGTGTGATGGTAGTCTTCTTAAACAATCTTTCTACTAAATAAAGACATTATCAACTTGTGGTTATGTCTTTCTAGTCATACGAATGTTCTCGACTGTACTCATGGGTTGATGAACTGTGCATGCAAACTATACTTGGAAATTTGCTACCTTGCAAAATATAAGTACATTTCCTATTGTTCACGTCATTTCTTAAATCGTCTTTAATCCTTAACCATTGAAAATCATTAAAACACTATCTTGATTTCGATCAACGAGACTCGTTATTACTTACATTGTGACGCGGATATAAAGGTTCATAAACCTTCGTAACTTGTAGTCATGGGTTTGTCATAAAGGAAAAGACGTAACTTGGTATGTATCCAAGTGTCTTACCTTCACATATGACAAGACCTAACATTCGTGATCCTATGGATCTCCTGTTTAACTTTTCATTCACCAAGTGCCTCTTATCTTAGCTGTCATGATGACAATTGGTGTATTATAGACCGATTGACTAAAATTCAATTTGATTTATGTGAGATAACGGGTCGAGAAATTGACTTGTAGCGGTTTCAAATAGTCGTATACCGTGGTATGTCGGTAAATATCGATCGTTAATTTTAATGATCGATTCATTTTCCTGCTATTAGCAATGTTTCTAGTCATCGTTGTGAACTCATTCCAAAATCTTCGCATATCGTATTATTCTTAGATCGACGGTTTGGTCAAAGGAGCAATATATATTCACGAGATATGTGTTAAGATCGTTTCGGTGACGTTTGGGATTCTTAAATTCCGACGGTTAACCTTTCTTACAATTGATGGTCTTTCATTGATTTCAAGTCATCACTTTATTACGTAAATACGTTCTAGATGTTGTCTAATATACCACGGTAACTCGTCATCGTCTTCCAACGTTTCATGTGCCAATTCTCAAAGAGTCTCGTATTTCACTGGAAGAGTTCAAATTGGTATGCATTATGTCAAGAGACTTGTAAGGTTCCATAAAGTGAAAACATCTCACCCGTAATCGAACGCCAACCACAGTTCGTTGGTACGCTTATCTTTCATCATAAGTCTCCTGCTCATTTAAGTTTTATTCTTAATTTCGGGACGAAATTCTTTTAAGTTGGGGAGACTGTAACATCCTGTATTTTTACGTTAATTAAAAGTTAATGTCGTTTAATCTTGTAAGGACTATTGTTGCCTAATATGAAACTCGTGGGTTACTTATGCTCATCACTTTAATTTGACTTCTAATCCTTAAACTTGAAAGATTATAATGATAATTATTATATAATTAATAATAGTAATAATAATAATAATAATAATAATAATAATAATAATAATAATAAATTTTACCAGTTGGAAAGTTAAGGTATATAAAACTTAAAGTTTGATTAAATTTAAGGGGTCATTTTGTTAATCTAGAAACTTTAACACTAAAGTTTGTGCATAAGATAATAACAAAACAAACTTCAAGGGGTCAAAGTGTAACTTTTTTTAAAACCATCCTTTAACCCCGTTTTTCCGGCCAACTGTCCGGCCAACCTCCGGCGGCTCTCCGACCACCCAAAACCATCAAAACCCGGTGCTTACCGGATCCAAAACCATCCCCAAACCGTTCTAACACATGTTTCGAACCGGTATACATCAAATAATTACATTTAAACGCCGGTTACTAAGCTCAATCGATTACATAACCGATACCTTTAATATTCGGGCCGTTCAATCATTTAAACTCAATAATAACCAAAGTAAATGGATCCTAATCGAACGTTAAACTAATCCTAAACTTTTGCCGAACTCAATTCCACCTGAAACATACTAGAACCTTTCATTCGATTCACTTGTCATCACGAACCTACAACTCAATCAAAACCCATTGTCCAAGCATCATAAACAGAAATTGACAGAGGGCTTTCCATATCTAATACAATTAGAAGCCTCCTGTGCAATTAATTTGTTTATAATCATCATTTGAGCATCAATCAAACAATACTTGGGTCGCGACCTGTTCATCATCTGTTCTTGTGGTCTACACTTCAATACCGGGTAATTAAAAGCACCTACATACTCGACTTTACATGGGGAGTGAAAGCCCCATGATCAATGGCTTTAACAACAACGAATTGACCTTCAATTTGATCCAAGAACATTCTAGGGTTCCTAGAATTGGAGGTTTTTCTGGGTGTTGTGTTTTTAAAGTTTTGAAACCGGAAGTTAGCACGGCAACTGCCCCTGGTTCACTGGTTAAGGCTTCACCCCCACATCCATGAGGTCCCGGGTTCGAACCCGGGCAGCCTCATCTTTTTTTTAAAGGCTTTTTGGCCTTAAAATAGTTATGGAAAATTTATAATAATTATAAAAATAACTTTTACAAACTTCAAATATTTTTAAAATCATCTAGCTAATTTTCTTGAAATCTATTTTAATATTTTAATATAATTATTAATTATTTTAAACAAATGATATAACTAGTTCAATTTCTGGTAAAATAGATTTTAAATATTGTTTAACTTATTAAATCATTATTTGTTCAAATAATATATTTAGATTATTTCCCATAAGTTAAACTTAAAATATGGTTTAATTACTAATATTTATTTGCTCAAATAACATATTTAAATTATTTTTCTTATAAAATAGACATTGAATATCGTTATAACTCACTAAATCATTATTTGTTCAAATAACAGGTATAAATTATTGTTTAAAACGTGCTTATTTTATTTAGCTATGAGACTTTATTTTTATATAAATATTACAAACTTTATTATAAATGTTATTCTTATTTCACATCTTTATATAAAATATAAATATATTGTTCCCAAGGAAATATAATTGATATCCATTTGTTAATATAATTGACAAAGCCCCAAACATCAAATTGAACTTTAGTTCACGTTAATTTGCTAAACTTATTACAATTAAACTTTAACGTTGTAAATATATATATAATTTTAGGTGTCTTGTGAAGAACTACATTGGATCACTGCTTATCACATTTCTTATTTAGTCGTCATTCTATACTTATTTGATCATGTGAGTATTTCTATACCCCTTTTTGCCTATTTTCACACTTTGGGGTGAAACATGTTAACTTATATCATTGCACTTGTAAACCTATTTGAGACTTGTAAACTTTATGGCAATTCATCATGCAAAGTTGTGGTTAGTTGAACTTTTGTGGTTACCATGTTATGGCGTTATATGTACAATCATTAAGTATTGCTAGCCCAGCGAAGTCATAGATCTATGGGTAAGACAAGCCTGCTTGGTTGATCCAAGTACACTTAGCTGATCGTATATACTTTTAACGTTTGAGACTTGTAAAACTTTTGTCGAGGTTTGATTGTTGCATTGTTCATAACATCCCTAATCACTTTATTCACTAACTTATGACTTGAATTGCCATCTTTTATATACTTATGTATTGAAAACTATGGAATGCTCACCAACATTTTTATGTTGACCTTTTATTTTTAACATGTTTCAGGAATACCTCAAGTTTGTGATCTACTCTTTGAAGCTTGCACATCTAGGAATGGACCTAGATAAATAATGAAATAAGAATGATGTGTTATATTCTATGTTATGTTTTTCATTTCTTTGAGACTTATGTTGTAATGTTACAATTGAAACTTATGTTTAAATTATATTTGGATTATTAATAGCGTTATGTGGCTGTGAACGATCTTAACTCTCACTCCTCGACGTTTCCGCCGTCAAGGTTGGGGTGTGACACCTATCCCTAGCCAACTGGTAATCATCCATACCATCACCCTGGCTATCAGAGGTACTTGATCAACACCTTGATCATTCATACCTTGCTGCTCCACCTCAATCTGAACCCCACTCTGATCTTCAACCTTTGACTTTCCTTTTTCTTGAATGTCTTTATACATCACATTCTCTTGAAAAATTGCATTCCTGCTCACTATCACCTTAGGTCTGTCCCCTTCTAGCCTTCATAATCTATACCCTTTTACACCTTCAGGGTAGCCTAGAAATACACACTTGCAGGCCCTAGGTTCCAACTTCCCTTGGCTAACATGAGCATAAGCCAAAGATCCAAACACCTTTAGTCCCCCATAGTCATTCTTTCTTCCTGACCATGCCTCCATAGGTGTCTTCATGTCTAATGCTGCTGATGGAGATCTATTGACCAAATAAGTTGCAGTTGTCACAGCTTCAGCCCAGAACATCTTAGGTAACCCTAAACTAGCCAACATACACCTTACTTTTTCAAGCAAAGTCCTATTCATCCTTTCAGCCAAACCATTCTACTGTGGATTACCTGGCACAGTTCTATGTCTTGCAATACCATGAGTCTTACGATACTAATTAAACTCATGATTGCAAAACTCCAACCCATTATCAGTTCTCAGCTTCTTGACCTTTCTTTCAGTTTGAGTTTCCACAAGGACTTTCCATTCCTTGAACTTACTTAAAGCATCACTCTTATTCTTCAAGATAACCACCCAAACTCTTCTTGAAAAATCATCAATCAAAGACATAAAGTATCTAGCACCACCCAAAGAATCAACCTTAGCAGGACCCCATAAATCTGAATGAATGTAATCCAACACCCCTGTTGTACTATGTTTAGCCCTTGTAAACTTTACCCTCTTGTGTTTCCCAAGAATACAAGTTTCACAAAAACCAAAATCACAACTCTTCAACTCAGTCATTACATGTTGCTTCTGCAACTCCACCAGTCCCTGATGACTGATATGACCAAGCCTCTTGTGCCACAACATAGCCTTCGAACTACAATCACTTGAGGCAGTTGCCACCTGAGATTCTACTACACCAGCACTATCTAGAACATAGATATTATTCTCCCTTCTACTACCAGATAATACCACCATTGATCCCTTAATCACCTTAGCCTTACCATCTCTAAGACTAACATGGTAACCAGAACTCTCCAACAGCCCTAAAGACAATAAACTTCTTTTAAGACTAGGAATATACCTTACATCATGAAGATCTACTTCCATTCCACTCTTCATCTTTAGAGTCACTACACCATGACCCACAATCTTGCAAGGTCTATCATCCCCTAGCTTCACTGATCCAAGATCTTCAAACTTCAGATCTTTAAAGAACTCCTTCACAGGTGTCATATGGTATGAGCACCCTGAATCCATCACCCACTCATCCTCTTTTCCACTGCTTGTAACAGCCAACACATCTGCACTCTCATACCCATCAGACGAGTCATCTTGAGCATTGTGTCCTGAATGAGACTTTGACCCACTCGATTCACCCTTCTTTCTTTTCCAGTCAGGACAATCTTTCTTGAAATGCTTTTCTGACCCACACACATAACACCTTCTCTTAGACTTGGATCTTGACTTTGAGACGCTTTTTGGTTTGAAGTTCCTTGTTTCAGATCTACCCCTGACTACCAAGCCCTCTCCACCATCTTCCTTATAATCAGTTCTCTTCTTCAATTCCTTTGAGTTGAGAGCTGCCAGCACTTCTTCCATGGTAAGAGTATCCCTACCATACATCAATGTATCCACAAAGTGCTCATAGGAAGATGGCAAAGATGTCAAGAATATGATTGCTCGGTCTTCATCCTCCAACACAACTTCGATGTTCTCAAGATCTAACACCAATTTGTTGAATTCATCAGTATGATCTTCAATTGACTTCCCAGGAGCCATTTGGAATGTGTACAACCGTTTCTTGAGATACAATCTGTTCGCAAGAGACTTCGTCATGTACAAACTTTCCAATTTTGACCAGACCCCTGCAGCCGACTTCTCCTTCGATACCTCTTTGAGTACTCGATCCCCCAAGTTCAAGATGATTGAACTGTGTGCCTGTTCTAGCATCTCCTTCTTCTCCTTGTCCGACAGCGTATCCGGCAACTTGGATTCTCCGGCCAAGGCATCTACCACTCGTTGGTGAACGAGCAATGCCCTCATCTTCAACCGCCATAACCCAAAGTCGTTCTTCCCGTCGAATTTCTCAACCTCGAACTTTGTTGACACCATCGTTGCCGCCGATCGATCTTTAATTGAATCTTGATTCTCAATTGAGCCACTAACCAGGCTCTGATACCAATTGTTGAAACTAATTGAGAATATGAACACAGAATTTGAACGATACAATAAAGATGACACAAGAAAGAATAAACGTGAACAAGAGCTTTCAAATGATTACTGTAATTAGAATGATTTTGGATCAGATCCTACCGATTACATTAGGTCCTTATTTATAGCACCTAACTAATTATAACTATCACACTCAACAACTATTGAGAAATTACAATAAGAACCCTATACTATAACTTCCGAACGGAAATAACCCTTTGGAAGTTACCCTTCGGAAGATAACCAAAGGAAACACCAAATCCCTTCCGAAGCAAACATAACCTTCGAAAGATATCACCTAAGCTTCGGAAGAATCATGCTAAGCTTCAGAAGTATACTCAAACTTCGGAATAACACTTGTTTTGCCTTTTATACTTCACAACAACACTGCCTGATATCATAAACAGGTTAATGCACGATCTTGCACTCCTGCTATGACTCAAGTCTCTCCGCATGAATTTCAGTAGCATCATTATAGCTACTATTGTAATTGGCAACCTAATAGCCGATGCATAAGTTAGCACAAGTATCCAAAAAATGAGGTGATTCCTCTTATCTAAAGCTTTGGATAACTAATTCAGCTTAAACTCATCAATGGTTCATTCCATTTTCATCTTCTTGCTGAAGATCCACTTATCTATACTAATAAATGATTACATGTGATGACACATGTCATCACCAGATTTCATCTCACAAAATTTTTCCCGCCTAAAATTCTTTTAACAACTTTTCCACAAATCATGCTACATTCATTACTTGAAGTTTTATTTTATTTTAGCTTTTTTTGAACAATAAGTGTGAAGTTTTTATTTTCTTTAACAATCTCAATTACCACCAACCATTCTAGGGATTTTGAATCTATTATATAAAACATCTCAAACCTTATTTAACCCTTTAAACCTTATGATCACAAATCCTTATTTTTACATAATCGATTTAAAATAAAAACAATAGAGTTTAAATATTTTTGTTTACATTTTTGAATTATATATTTATAACTTTTAACCCGTGTAATACACGGGCTAATAACCTAGTAACCTAATAAATTAGTAACTTTTTGACAGATTTAACTAGACCCATGTATTATGTTCCATTATATACTTCATGTCATCATTGATTGCTTTTGAGAATCAACATTACAAGATCATATAACCTTCATCTCATGTTTGTAGATCCTCTTCTATATGAAAAGAAGAGGGATAATATTGTGATCCAATTTCAACCGGATAGAAGTGGAAATCAGAACCATATGATTCAATTATTCAATTTCATTTCTTCTATAGTTCTATGGGCCTCTGGTAATTTCTTTTAAGCAACCACTAAATCATTTTTCACTTTAGGCTTCACTTTTACATGGAAACAATTCCTTTGGTCTAGGTGAGAACCTTGCCTCATAAAGATTGCATCTTTTCCCTCATAAGGAGTGTTAACCAAAGGACTAAAGGAGAATCCCCAAGTTCATTGACATAGAACCTGTAAGTTCTAGAATGCTCTGCATATCCAACAAACATAGCCTTTGTAGGAAGAATTTTCGGTGAAAAAAGATACCAAATCATTACTCGATGAACCCGACATTTTTTTTTTGTAACTTAATATTTTGAAATTCAAAGAAATAAGAAAAGAAATTGTAAACTCAAGAAATTTAACATGAATATCTTTTTTAGTAAAGTTGAAAGAATGTAAATATGTTAGAATGGTAAAGCATAGAAGATTGAGTGACTGGACTCTCAAGAAAGGCCCAGGAACCTTTTTTAATCAAATTCCTTGCAATCAAGATTTTGATGAAGAAAACAATGAATCTTGTCACAAACAAACAATATGTGACATGTCAGAAGATAACCACACCACAGTGATCATTGATTTTAACAAAAGCAAGGGGCAACACTAGATAACCGTTAGCAAGAAAGCTCTAATCTTCATACAGGCGGGTATGATGGATCAATACTTATTTTGCAGCAGCACGTCTCGTCTCGTCTGCATATTTCGCCATCTGTTCATGTATGTGGCTGTGAGGGCCGGCGAATTCCTGGAATCTGCAGCAAAAATTTATAGTGTTCAAAGAAATCAAGAACCCGATAAAAAAGACAGTTGATACAAGGTTGATCTGTGGAGACATTGCTTATCTCACACTATCCATGGAAATTTTAATACCCGAGCTTTTTTTTATAATCATTATAAGCCGTCACCAGAAAACTCACACGGTCCCACCAATACCTTGCTAACCTATGTGCAGTTTTTTCTCTTTTTTGTTTTTCCTTTTTCTTTTTGAAAATGCAAAATTGTGTGCAGTACTGTTGGATTATATCATTAAATCACCAACCTCGACTCCATGAGGACCTATTCGGTTACGTGAGATGAAATTGAGTACAAGTGCTGCAAATTCATCAGGTACGTCTTCCTGTGACATTCAAGAGTAGAAATAAATAATAGGTTATAATATATTGGTTTCAGCAAGCATAGAAATAGACAACAAGAAAGAATAGTGACCTGTATTGCATGACCAGTATGCCGTACTACCACCATTTGAAACTTACCCTGCATTTGTCCGATTGTGAGAGCCCTGTCACAGCAAACAATAATTATCTTCATCAAACGATTTTAATGTGGTTAAGTCACTCATAACTAAAAGCGAATGAGACCTGTCAAGTCTGTCTGTTCCAGCCAACAGCAAGAGCTTTGGGACAGGAGATGATAGAAACTTTTCCGAGAGTCCTTCATACCTTAATATGGACAAACATTGGTTACTAACATTTAAAAAAGAAATAACATTTCATAGGTGAAAACGGTCAAGAATAAATTCGTTTATGATTCTTCTTCCTCCAGTTTCACCTTTTCTGAAACCCCACAGGCCACAGTTACAAATCCAAACTCTGTTTTTCCCTTATGTTTCATCTTATATTTCTCTCACAAACACACGTTAAAGTTTTCTCAATATTTAATTAGTTTCAAGACTTTACAAAGAAATTTCTTTTTTGCTGCTATTTGATAAGCTTTGCGAGCAAATAATTGCTAAAATAAGTTTTGTAAAGCAAAACAGTTAGGGACAAGGAATTCCCACCTCTCAATGCACAAGCATATTTATACGATTACGAATTTCTTCGATACAAGGAAGCATAGTTATCAATAGCGAATAGCGGTAAATACCGACAAGCCACCTATATGCTACGTAGCGAATAGCGGTAAATAGCGACCGCTATTTCGTGTTTAGCGATTAAGTAGAATAATATGTAAGAATGTTTTACATTCAAGAAATAACTATGTTTAGCAATAAAGTAGTAGAAAATCTAAGCAAACATCCCCAAAATAACTAAAACACTCTATTACTAATCATCTAAAACCCATATTTATCAGAAAAACATAAAAAAAATTAAAAAAATAAAAAAAAATCAAAAATTCCGCTATGCAGTCGCTATCTGCAAATAGCGAGGGATGGTCGCGTCGCTACATAGCGCGCTATAGCGGTCGCTATAGCCGCTATTGACAACAGGGCAAGGAAGCAAATAAAGTAAAATTTGAAATCACCCATTATCAAGCCCTAAATCAAGGTCCTTAAGTACTGCTATATAATCAAAACAGAACCCTAGCAGAGGATAACCTGATTAACAGGCACACTAAAATGGTAACCGCAATATAACTTACAAAGAAGCTTAATCACTAATGTTCTAGGATACAAGTAGCATCATTTCACACTTCCCATTTCACTCAAATTGACCCAAAGAAAGGAAACTGCAGACATTTTTATGGGGTGGAGAGGGAGTATAAACTTCAGATAAATAATAGCCCTTTAGTGTTGCATCAATCAGATCATGCAAAGAGAAATAGAGGAATATTCTGTAATAAATAAAAAGATATTAGAGAAATAGTCTGTACCATCCTCTCCAATATTGTTCTGTTTCCTCTAATCGTGCTCTATGACAATAACTGCACATACAACAGCTACATCATTCTATGGGGCAAATATGAAAGAAACATAATGTAACCAGGTTACCTTTATGAAACTTAAACAACTACTAGAAGAACAAATTAAAGGATACAGATATATAAGATTCAGAAAAATCAGCCTGTATGTTTTGCCGAGCTGACAAAAAAATACAAACATTTACATATATCCTTAAATCTTACCATTGCTTTGATTCGTCATACTTCACGGTACCAGGAATTGATATTCTAGCAGATTCAATGTTTCTTAAGGAACCTGCTCTCACATTCCACTCAATCTGCATGCATTAATATTTCATTTCAGTATCAAACAAGTTGGGCTCAATGAAAACACTACCAACAATAATAAACATTTGCACAAATAAAAGATCAAGTGCTAGTAACTATAAAGATCACTTTAGTCCCACATATCATATATAGGTAATAGGGGTGTGTTCAATAAAGGACCACTTACATAAAAAACCGCATAAACACTTGTACGTAGTGCTGATCAGATTAACAGGTTCGAGTTAGTTTTGAGTCAAACCCACGAACATGTTTAGTTAAATAGGACTTCTTTAGGTCAACCTATTGAGTTTGTGGGTTGACCCATTTATTTTAATAAAGTTTTTTAAAATGTGTTATATGCCATAAATTAAACTGATTGGGTATTTTATACAAAATTTTAAAAGATAAAAAGATTAGCATAAGGTTTTTTAGGTTAAATGTAATTATTTATATACAACGGTAATTTTGGTTGTAATTTTTTTTAATTTTAGTGTCATGTTCATGTTCTGTGTCCAACACGATTTGCAGGTTTGTGATGTGTTTGGGTTAGTGTCAAATTTTATGTGTGCTCAAACCGCCAACCCGTGAACATGACCCATTTAACGCACCTACTTGAAACACATTCCCCTAACTGAAGCATTTATCTCAATCATGTCAATAACTACGATATATTACAAAAAAGTTAAAAGTAAATACGTACATAAACATACTTCACGTTTGCCCATTTGTCATAGACCTAGGCCTATTGACAATAACAAGTTGCACCTAAACCTATACATGTATTGTCGGAAAAAATTGGGCCCTGATGGTAAAAACAATGATTTCCATGTAAAATAGCTATTTTAATTTTTAATACTTAAAAAAGAAAATCATTCATTAAAAATACTAAATAAATTCATTATTTACTTTTATTTTTATATATTTAAGACACAATTAAAAAGCCCTTTAAAACACCAAACATCAAAGGGGGTCTTGGAATTAACCGACCCACCAACATCAGTTGCTGATCTTGTATTATATTTCCTTCTGTATAAAGAAGTATTTCTACATACATCATGAGCATTTGATATATGTCAAAAATCAAAATACAAACTGCTGTCCGTCTCTGACTTTACATATGCTGCTTTTAGCCAGCAATGACACTAATACATTACGAAAATTATTTCCGTTTTAAATATATTAAATGTGACTGTTAAGCAAAGTCAAATCTATGATTATTGAGTTATGACATAAAGAACAAAAGGTTACTGGTGCTACACTTTAGGCTTCAATGGCAGATGGAGAAAGTCGTCTTGTTAACATACAGACAGGTTAAAGCGCCTATGTAATATTTGGGATGATATTAACAGTTTGTGAAACCATATATTGTGGAAAATGAAGTACAAGCTAGATATATGAAATAACTTAAACTAGCTTCTGCATGGACTTGGTGAAAGTCAAAAGACTCATTTTACCGCTTTCTCAAGAGTCGGGAAATGCTGCACTCTGTTTGATAGAATTTTCTGCATATGCATCAAAGAAGCCATAGCTGTCCCCTGACATCATACTAATTGACATTAAATAATTTGTATGTTTAAAATTTGAAAATTTTTATAGAAGCGGTTTGAGTCAGAGCACCTCAACAACATCTACAACCACAAGTCCAGCCAAACTAGGTAACATTTTCTTCGCTGCCACATGCACTGCAACCGATCCACCCATGCTGCATGCAATCAATTTTATTGTGAAGTAAATTAATCTTTGATTTAATTTCAAGTGCAGAGTTAACCAGTTCTTGAAATTTCATACAAGGTTTTTTGAAGTGAATCACAAACCTGTGGCCAACAAGCACAATTGCTGGTGGAGCATCTCCATACATTGTCTTCACAACAGCTTTAACATCATTACATAGAGTCTGCAATGAACAATATTACTAAAAGAAATCTTATATGGTAGATTATAAAAAAACTACAAAGCTGCAAAAAAAATCAGGAATTGAACAATTTAAAAAAAATCACCTCAATAGACATGTCTATTTCATTTTCTGTGGATGATTTCCCATGTCCTCTCAGGTCCATTGCTACTACCCTTGCTTTCTCCTTAATCACACGCGCTGATATTGCAAATGAGAGCCTGACAATAGCATATAAAAAAATTATTGAAGAAGATTTAATTTTCAGGTAGCAAACTAATCATCAAAAGATGGATTATTTTCTTCTGTTCAACACTTCAACTGTCAAATAACTCTTCTCAACATTTACTTGTGCAAGTCTCAGTACCAACTGAAATGGCACCATACTTGCACTCATTGTCAGCCAAACCAAAGTAGTTAACAAATCTAAAACTGTGCCTTGTTAAAAGGCATGAGTACACCTTGATCATGACCAAAGTAAAATTAATTTGAATGTACACATTAAATAAGTGTGACTAAATACAATCAAAAACAAAATTTCAACTACTTTCTACAGTAACAAAATGACTATCAAACAATTACCAGATTATGAAATCACATCTTTCACCCTCGCAAAATAACTCTTTATATTAAACTAGATAAGATTATGTAAGATACATTTGAGAACCACAAATCAGACATACCCAGAATAACCACCACCATGTAGACAAAAAACAACTGGCCCTTCCTTTCCTGCAGTATATATGTGAAAGACCTAAATGGCACCGTAAATCAGCAGAAGACATGTGACATGATTACTAAACAGATGAAACAGTACAATTCGCATGGGGAGAAGAATTGAGTATATGAAACATGTCACCTACATCATTTGAGTCAGGGATGCAAACATCATCCTCTTGATCAAAATATCCTTTCCAATCTAATGGGGAGTATATTTGTGAAGGTGTCCTGCAAGGTCAAAGACTAAGCATTTGAGTTTAACCGAAAGACTGGGAGAAAATAAAAGGAAATAAAATATATATAACTATATAAGCAATACACATAGATTCACAAGAACTATAAATTAATAACTCATCTAATAATCAGCAGATCCTGTAATACCAAGGTATGTCTACTGTAATGAAATCACAATTTACCCAGAAAGCCCGACCACTTTCACGATACTATATGGTTATATATCAAAGTTCAAACCATAGACTTACAACAGTCATCAACCCAACAACATGAGTGGGCCCTATAAATTAATCATATAATTTCGCTTTTTGATTTGAAGCATTTTATCACAGTTGGAAAAACCAAAAGCAATTTACCATAGTAGAATGTAGTTCCATTAAAAACTTACCAATCTTTCTTCATGTCCTTTCTAATGAAAAGTTCGAATGTTTATTCTTTTAGACCACGCACCTATATGTATATATCTTTAAGGATGAGATTGTACCAAGTTTATCATGAACAAATTATACAACAAGAAACACATTGTAGGGATTTTAATTTGAAATGAAGTAACATCATAGGCCTTCATCTACTGTTCATGATACAATCATTTTAGTGATGAGAAAGTCATTCCTCATTACACGGTACAAACAAGTCGATTGTAATTCGCATGACCAACAGACCGAATGATATATAATCAAGTTCAAATATAAACAGAAAGATATTTCTTTGCATAATAAATCTTCAAATTTTGTGTCAAGTCCTAGAGATCCTATGTACTAAACTTAGACCCTTAGTTCCTTTTATCATTTAAACCAAATCCTTAAACACTGTTTGGCATCACCACACATGACTATACCTATCTGAGAAGCACCAAAACTAAGGATACACTATACCCAATGACATATGATCATCAGTTACATAAAGCCAGGTATCATTTCTACTACTTAAAGCCTTATCATAAG